>VOCT01085468.1:0-31974 GCA_007922175.1 Pelusios castaneus
TGTCTACAGCCCTCCGTCCCCGACTCGCACCACTCTTAAGCCTTCCTCCCTCGTGCCCGAACCTTTCCCATTGCTGGCCTTCACCAGCTGCGCCCGGGGAAACCCTACGCCAAGGGGATTTTGTCCAAGGTGAAACCTTTCCAAACTTTAGAAGGCACAGCTCGGGAAGCTAAGGATTTCCCCTTGCGTTGATTCTTGTGGATTCTGAAGTTGCCATATTATGTTTGGAAAACCTGAGTCACAAAGTACAATCTTTGCCAGAGTGTTGCCTTCATCTGTGCCTTGTCCAAAACTTCTCCCAACCCAATGTTTTGTACATTCCTTCCATTTATATTTAGAGAACCAAAAGTTCACTGTCACTCTTTAGTGCTTGCTCATTCCTGAATGCCCCGCGTGAGCAATGGGGGAAATATTACAATTCTTTTATGCTTAAAAATATGTAAAATATGTTTATATTCATGTTAACTCCCTGGGACGGTGTACTAACCCCTCCCACCAGACAGGCAGCCCTCAGCTTCCTCACTGGCTGGAAAGCTCCCTTCCCGGGATCCACGCTGGAAACCAGAGTTAAAAGCCCAAGAGAGGCCTCAGCAAATTTGGGATGACAGAGGAGAGTTTTACTTCCATATCTCACCAGCAGGGCTGCAGTGTTGGACAATATTACTTTTTATGAGGCGTTAAGAAGACCAGAGTGTGGTTTGCGACTATAGGGCTGCCCTGCAGTAAACCCTGTAGAACCTGGACAGGCCAAGGCGGGCTTTTTCACTGTGGCCTTCCCGAGAAGGGCTGTAGGGTTTTATTGCAACCTGCTACAGTTGTGGGTTGATCCTCGCTACACTCTCCCAGGGCCTGAAGAGTGTGTTGCTGTCCCGGGATGACTTCTCAGGTTCTGCACCATCCTAAAGGGAATCAAAACACCCTTTCCTGGGTAGAAACCAAGCACTATCAATCACACTCCCCAAACACCCTTTCTGGTTACATTAATACCCAAGGAATTAATATTAATAAACTATGTGGTGAATACAAATATACCTGCCTTTGTTTTTTACAGGTATAGTCAATGACGTGCAGGTGCTTAACTTGACAACATGTTATTTTTTAGTAACAGCAATGCCTACAAATTACTGACCAAGCGTTTCGCAAAGGAGAGGAAGAGTGAGAAAGATAAGCACGTTTCCTCCAAGGACCTTATGTAGGAGAGGGAAGCCAATATACTTCTAATTAAATTTTTTGCACCGGTTGCAAGAAGGGAGGAAAGGCAAAAATAAGACATTTTAATGAGAATTTCATTTACAAGGAGCAAGGCCTACCCGAAATAACCCCATCACCACAGTAACCTATGGATCAAGTCAGGCCATTTGTCCAGAACTCACTTTACTCCCCTTAAGAAGTTTTTCCCACACTCATAACATCTGTAGGGTGTCTGTCCGTGGGGACATCCTAATATCTGATGTCTGTGAGGCAAAAGAAGTTTTCCACCCACTCAGAAAATCATCTCTCTCCTCTCTGGATTCTCTGATGATTAATAAGAGCTGGTCCATAGACTCATAGACTTTAAGGTCAGAAGGGACCAGTACGATCATCTAGTCTGACCTCCTGCAAAATGCAGGCCTCGAAACCTCACCCACCCACTCCAGCAATAGGCCACCAACCTAGGAACCATCAAAAAAGAAAGGCGTGAGCACTGAGTGAAGCTCTTTCCACACTTGGAGCATATACAGGATCATGAACGTTTGTGTGTTCTCTGATGTCTGATAAGGTACGACTTGTGAGCAAACTTTTTCCCACACTCACAGCATTCGTAGGGTTTATCTCCTGTATGGATTATCTGATGATCATAAAGGGTTGATCTCCGCGTGAAACTTTTTCCACACTCAAAGCATACGTGGGGTCTCTCTGCAGTATGGGTACTCTGATGTCTAATAACATCTGACCTGCGAATGAACCTTTTCCCACACTCAGCGCATTCATGGGGTCTCTTGCCTGTATGGATTTTCTGATGTTGAATCAGAGTTGATCTATCAGTGAACCTTTTCCCACATTCACTGCATTCCTGGGATCGCTGTGCCGTATGGATTTTCTCATGTCTAATAAGGTATGAGTACCGAGTGAAGGTTTTCCCACACTCACAGCATTCATGAAGCCTCTCTGTCCTGTGGATTCTCTGATGTGCACCAAGGGTTGAGCTGCAAGCGAACCTTTTACCACACTCAGAGCATTCATAGGGCCTCTCTCCTGTGTGGATTCTCCGATGTATAATAAGATAAGAAGGGGAACGGCAGGCTTTCCCACATTCAGAGCATATGTATTTTCTCCCGTTCCGGAGGATATTCCGTTGGGCAGTGGTTTCCGTGTGGTTTTCTTCAGAACTGATCGATTTACCCACTTTCTCCCCTGGCTGTTTTCCCTGCTGACTCTCCTCACGACTTTGGGACATGTTCCAATTATTTGTTTGTAATAAACCCCGCTGAAGTTCCATGTGCTCAGCATCTTCCTGCTGTGGATTCTGTTCCGTATTCTCATTCAGCGTCCCATCATCTCCTGAGACAGAGAAAGAAACCTCAGAAGCAAGGATGGAAAAGGGGAGAGGAAACAAAATTAGATGCTGGAGAGATGGGGGGCAAATGAATCCCCCTAAACTCTTCCCCATGGGGAGAGAGAATGGCACCAAATCTGTCTTTATATCTCATAAAAACACTCAGGATGAATGGATATTAAGAAATGAGTATTTGTCACTTGTTGGTTGGGATGGGTAGGACTCCATGAGCAATATCTGCCCTGAAGATATGGTACCGGCTGGGAGACAATCTGAACTCAAAGGCTACATCTACACTGGCAATTTAAGTCGACTTAAGGAGGCTTAAGTCGACTTAAATTAAGCCACGTCCACACTAGGCTTTCATTAAGTCGACTTAAGAAATTCCTTAAGTCGACTTAGTTACTATCATTTCTTAAGTCGACTTAAGGATGGTGGGGATGTGGAGTAACCCTGAAGTAGACTTTATTAAGTAGACTTAAGGATGGTTAAGTCGACTTAACAAAGTGGACTGAGTCGACTTAAAGTTGACTTAAAGCTAAGTCAACTTAGTCCACTTAGTTAAGTCGACTTTAATAAGGTCGACTTTAAGTCGACTTAAATTCGACCTTATTAAAGTCAACTTAACACAGTTGACTTAACTTTTCTAGTGTAGACATAGCCAAAGAGCTTTTGTGGTCATGATAGGAAATCACAGCTGTTTCCTTCAGACTCATGTAGTTTTAGAATTTTTCTAATGATTCCTCACCTGTGCAGGTTCCTCTCGGGATCACTCTTTCCTCAGAGCCCTGGGGATCTGAGACCCACAGCTCTTCCCCTTGTTCCAGCTGGGAGATTGTATCAGCTTTGGAAACTGGAAAGCCTACTCAGATGAAAGAAAACAAGTCAGATCAGGTGAATCCATGAGCTCTTTCAAAGCATTGAATTTCTGGAGCTAGATCTCCAGGTGCTGAAATGTATCAGACACTCTGATTAAAAGGGGATTAATTCTCCAGAACCCTGCCGGCACACACAGAACCAGACATTCGTCTTCAAAGGGGCTCCAAAAATACAAAATAACTCCATATCACAGAAAGTCGAGAGAACGTTTCCTTGGAAGTGCTTCTTACTGACAGAGGGACCCAAAGGTAATGAGACAATAATAGGGAAATTGGGACTGGCAAGCATGGGCATACAGGGTTCTGCAGCGTAAGGAGCAGGAAGGAGTGGGGCCATCACTATGTGGGCACATTTTTTGATGTTCAAGAATATAGCAAGTCAGGTGTAAAGGAAAAGTTATTCCATAGCCTTCTCCCAGTGTATGCAGAAGGTAATAGAATAATAGAATCACAGAAACGTAGGCCTTTGAGGTCATTTAATGCAGCCCAAGCACTGAAACAAGAAAAAACTAACCCTATACCATCCTGGATAGCCATTTATCTAATCTTCCAATGATGGAGATTCTACGGTCTGCTTTGGAATTTTTTCTGTAATAAACTAAATTGTGTGTGAACTTTCCATCAGTTTTGTAACCACTTTATAATAATTTCACTGAGATCCACATTTCTCTAGTTTCCTTATGAGAATGTCATGTGGCCATGTCAAACCATGTACTAAAGTTAAGATATACCAAACCGGCCGCCTGCCTGTGTTCAATAGGTCAATAACTCTGTCAAAGAAGGAAATTGGGTTGGTTTGCTGATGAGTTTTCAAGTATCTAAAAGGTTGTTACGAGGAGGAAGGAGAAAAAACATTCTCCTTAACCACTGATGATAGGACAAGAAGCAACGGGCTTAAATTACAGCAAGGGAAGTTTAAGTTGGACATTAGAAAATAATTCCTAACTGTCGGGGTGATTAACCACTGGAATAAGTTGCCTCGGGAGGCTGTGGAATCTCCATCATTGGAGGTTTTTAAGAGCAGGTCAGACAAACACCTGTCAGGGATGGTTTAAGATGGAACTTGGTCCTGCCATGAGTCCAGGTGAATGGACTCGATGACCTCTCACTTCCAGTTCTATGAAGTCTGCGATGGTTTGAGTGGAGTGGACGCCATTTTGGGGTGTTGTCCAGCCGTAAGCAACTACTGTTCTCTGTGCCAGAACTAAACCTAAGTTTTGCCTTAGAAAAAAGAATGTGTTAGTCTCTGTGCTAAGTTATTCCTGTGTTCTGTTCCCAAACGGTTCTCTAGCAGGGGAGGGTAGAGTGCTACTGTATGAGTAATCGGCCTGTTGGGGTGTTATTGAAACAGGACAGAGTTAAGGTTGGATTATGGAGGTGACGTGAACTGTAATTCTTCACTTTTCTTCTAATAACCAAGAGGCAGTAATCCTAACCCAGCGAAGTCACATTCTCATGGTTCTCCTTCATGATGTCCCAGTAAAGGTCTCTCTGAGTATGGTTCAACAGAGTCCACTCTTCTGTGGTGAAATACACAGCAATCTCCTCGAAGGTCATCAGCCCCTGAAAGAGCAAGAATCCACAACTCAGCACCTTCTCCCCAGGATTTACAGGGGAATAGGGCCAAACAAGTGGATGCTCTGGGAGGCCCAGAGTCCATGTAATCCCACCCACACCCCATTCAGAGCAGCCTGGAGGCATCAAGGTGAGGAAAGAGATCCTCTCATAAGGTGCGTCTACACTTAGAAATTAAGTCAACTTAAGGAGGCTTAAATCGACTTAATTTACTCCGCGTCTACACTGGCCTTTCCTTAATTCGACTTAAGCTGCTCCTTAAGTCGAATTAAGGAAAAGTTAGTTCGACTTAATAACACCTTGTTTTAATTTGAACTAGCGCTTAAATTGACTTTATTAAGTCGTCTTAAGCCAGTGGAGATGCGGAGTAGTGCCTAGTTGGACCTTTTAAAGTTGACTTAAAATGTTAAGTTGACTTAATAAGGCCAAAAAGGGGCCACGTCTACACTTGAAAAGTGAAGTCGACTTTTGTTAAGTTGACTTAATATGCTCGACTTTAAGTCGACCAAGTCGACCTTATTAAGTCGACTTCATAAAGTCGACTTCACTTTTCAAGTGTAGACATAGCCAAAGACTTTAAAGTCAGAAGGGACCATTCTGATCATCTACTCTCACCTGCACAACAAAGGCACAGAACCTCACCCACTCAATCCTGTAATAGATCCCTAACCCAAAACTGAATTAGTGAAGTCCTCAAATAATGGTTTAAAGACTTGAAAGTACAGAGAATCTACCAGAGAATCCACCAGCAAGTGACCTGTGCCCCAGGCTTCAGAGGAAGGTTAAAAAAAACCCATTGCCTCTCTATCAATCTGCCTTGGGGGCAATTCCTTTCCAACCCCAAACATGGCACTCAGCTAAACCTTAAGGATGTGGGCAAAACTCATCAGCCAGGCACCCAGAAAGAGCTCTCTATAGTAACTCAGAACCCATCCTATTTAACATCCCATCACAAGGCACTGGGCATATTTACTTCTAATAATCAATGATCAGTCAATTGTCAAATTAGGCTGTCCCACCATATCATCCCTTCATAAACTTATGAAACTCAGTTCTGAAGCTAGGTAGGCTTTTTGCCTCCACTGCTCTTCTTGGAAGGCTGATCCAGAACTTCCCTCCGTTGAAGATTAGAAAACTTGGTCTAATTACACACTAACTAAAATTAGTTCGAATTAGTTAGTTGGAATTAACTAATTCAAACTAGCTTTTGTAAGTGTAGACATAGCCTAGGATGGCTGAAATGGAACTCTGTTGATGAACTAAAAGGTCCCTAGTGTGACTCAAGGGACTAAAAGATCCCTGCATAAGAACGATATGACACTCTACGATATACCCTGCTGGAGAGAAAACCCAAATCGTTCAGACCTCAGCTATGCAGCCTTGATCTATAGTCGAAGCTGTGTGTCAAAGAGTTTTCATGGTGGCCTATTTAGTTATTGCGGTCACCAAGAAAAAATTCTGGGAGGCCCAATGCAATTTGAGTTGCTTGACCACTGATTTGAGCTTAAGTTGCTTGCTTGACCATTCTGGATTCAACAGCCGGACATCTTCCAGTTCACAGAGACAAATAGGAATACCGAGTAACCTGGCAGATGTCTCAGTTTCTGCATGCCATGGCACATAATAAGACAAAATACATAACAAGGATGCTTGCAGCTGCATATAGATAACGGTGATGGGAATAATAAGTTATCCTTGAATGTTTTGGGGAACATTTTTCCACTGCCAACGGGCATATTTTGTTTACTGCCCCTCTTATACTCAGATGTTGTTTTGACAGCCCTAATTATTATGGAGAGAATAGAAAATGGCTAAGGGTGAGAACCCCATGTAGGTGATAGAATATATAATAATTAATAGATTGGTACTGAGGTGAAAGTTGTGTATAGAAAGGTATAGAAAGTCACCACTCAGACAAAGGGGGACGTCGCATCAATGTTTGATTCTGCAGGAGGTGCTATCAGTTGGAAAGGATCCACCGATTCCCCAGTGGGGCCCTTGAAGAAAGCCATTCCTATGTACAACCTTCTGAATGACTGCTTAGCTCTCCAGGCTTAGTGAGTATGATGTAGTGTAATTCATTTTAGGCTTTGTATTTAACTAGTATATTTATAAAAAACCTTACATATTAAATCTTACTGATCTGCAAATCAGGCGTACTATATCTCACTGGTATCCATACTGATCACTAAGGCTATGTCTACACTAGAAAAGGTTAGGTCAACTTTGTTAAGTCGACTTAAAGTGGTGTCCATGGACGTGGACTAAGTCCACTTTGTTAAATTGCCCTAACTGCCTTTAGGTTGACTTAACAAAGTGGACTTAAGCATCCACACTGGGCTTAGGTCGACCTAAAGAAAGGTTAGGTCGACCTAAGGAGGGTTAGGTCAACCTCCCCGATGGTTCTTAGTAAGTCAACTTAAGCTTTCATTAAGCCGACTTAATGAACGTTTGGTGTAGATGTGGAGTAATTTAGGTCGACTTAAGCCTCCGTAAATCGATCTAAGTTGCTAGTGTAGACATAGCCAAAGAGCCCAGTATCAACACCCTAAGCCTCACTGGTGGGTGCCCCCTTTTCATTTCATAGCAGGCTCCAGTAATGCCAGTCCGACAATTTCTCCAGTCCTATCTGGAGGGAGTGGGAGGCTGTTTCCTATCACATAAATAGGGTAATCTTCACCCACAGCTCCAGGGGTATGTTCCAAGTATATACGGTCCCGATTAATTACGTTGTAATAGGTTTGTCACACCCTCTCCCTCTACCGTGTGTATTTCCTGCTACTTCCTCTAGACTCAACTCACCAGAAGCTCCCACCTTCTATGGGAACCCATCAGCAACTCTCTCATAATCCCTACCTCAGCCAGCTCCACTGCAGCCATTTCCCTTCCCCGTCCCCTGGGAGACTGGGACAATCCGGAGTGAAACAGGGATGTTACTCTTCCACCTGTCAGGGTAAGAAGAGCAATTGGAGAGATTTCATAACCAGATTTAGTTAATCTGATAGTATCTTTCTCCCAGGCCCTTTTCCTGCAGAGAAATGTTCTAACCCCTCATACTGGCAAAACACTCATTTTACTGAATGCAGACCTTCCCACCCGAGTGAAATGCACTGTGATCCTTTAAACCTGACACCATTCCCAAGGACAGCACGTTGCCCCAGCAGGGTGGGATCTAGGCAGAAGCAGGGATTGGACAAAATCTGTCCAGTCCGGAGACATTAACTGGATCTCAGCAGATCTGGGAGCTTGTGAGTTCTCTCCCTATATTTTTCTCCTCGTTTTCTCTCTCCCTTCCCTCTGGCTGGGGGACTTGCCTACTGTCCATTCGTGGATGCCTTCACTATCCTCCAAGTGCTAATGTCATTTTAGATCCAGTCTTTGTGCTTCATCTCTACCATCCTCTGGCTGCGATGCCGAACCAACAGTGAAAGGGACAGTGTGCCTAGTTGCAAGCTGTGAGTCTGAAATATGGACAAGATTTTCAAAATGTGGAAATTCTTTTATGGGAATTATCATTCCTTGGCTCACTCCTCATCTGATAGAGCATCCACCTGCTCATTCAGAGTAGGTGCATATACAAAATAATGCCCTCTTCCCGTTCCCAGCACATAAGGATATCAGAATATGAACGATCCATTTGGCTGTTTCTCAAGTGACTCACGAAAGGCAGTAAGATGAGATATTATCACTTGCGATATAAAGGGGGGAACGGGGTTGGCAAAGGTTGCCGACCCTAAAGCAAAGAAAGCCTCACTCTCCTGCTTCCTTCAAGGTCCCTATTCTCAGTCACCCATCTGAAACACACACATCCCAGGGTGCGTCTACACTTGTAAATTAAGTTGACTTAAGCAGACTTAAATCGACTTAATTTACTCTGCGTCTACACCCGAGTTTCCTTAATTCAACTTAAGCAGTTCCTTAAGTTGAATGAAAGAAAAGTTAGTTTGAATTAGTAAAACCTCGATTTACTTCGAACTAACCCTTATTAAGTCAATGTGGCCATGTTAGTTCGAACTAACTGCTCAGTTTGAACGAACTGGCACATTGACCTTAATGCAACTGACTAATTTGAACTAAGCAAGTGCCCTGCATGGACATGGCTAGTTCGAACTAGCATTCTAGTGGGGCCGTGCTAATTCAAATTAAGTTAATTCGAACTAACTCAAATTAGTTCGAATTAGTTAGTTCAAATTAACTAATTCGAATTAGCTTTTGTAAGTGTAGACATAGCCCCAGTGATACAGGCTCAGCCCTGATGCACGTTTCGTTCTTACTTTCAGAGTAAATGTAAGGGGATCTCCGACAAAACCTGACTTCAAATATGGAGTCACCAATGCAAAAAGAAAGTGCTATGCTGACACACACCATAGCATCTCCCGTCGCGTTCAAAATGACCCCAAACAAAATCTAGTGCTTCCTTCCTTCCCCTTCACAGCCAGTCTGTACACAGGATCCCAGCCTCATTTCTCCTTCAGGCTATCCCTGGGATCCAACTTCTCCTCGCTCCTGAGATTCTGCTGCACCCGTGTGGCCACGTTCAGTCACTCATTAAAGCTGTCAGACTGTTCACTGTATGGATGTGCCATTCTTGTCTCACCTATTTCACACTATTCCTTTACCCAAAGGAAACACACCCCTGAGATCAGGATTCGCTCCAAACCCTCATCAGACCTCACAGCAGAAGTGAATCTGCTCACATGGTTTCACCACTTCCAGGCACTCTCTGGGCTGGAGGCTGTGAGCTCCTGATGCTAACATGGTTATTGGTCTGAAATTGCCGTGTCCAGTCAGAGACAGAGACGTACCTGTGTCGGTCCCCAGTTCCAGATGCAGAGTCTCTAGGGGAAGGCGAGAACAGGAGAGGTGAGAATTGAGGCCCTCACTCTAATGGGGTTGTTCCTATTGATTATTAATACAGCTGCTATTTATGCTGAGATGGTGACACAGACAGAGGCTGGATGCAGTTTCTTCAGAGAGATCCAGTCTCATAAGGCTACCCCATGGGCCAGGGCGACTCACTGAGCTGGGCTGTGAAAGGTGGCTCAGGTCTGGGACATCACTAGGGTCCCAAACTCCTCCCCAGGGCGAGAATCGCTCTCTAGCTACAGGAGACACCCACCCCAGACGCCCATTCACCTTTGAATCCCAGCAGCGCCTCCTGCAGGATGACAATTTTCAAAGAGAAATCGCTGAGTCTTTTCTCCAGCTCTACAAAACCCAGTTCCGACTTCCCCAACGGCCCGTCCTCCCTGCTGGGGAAAGGAGAAGGGGTGAGGAAGGGGCCTGATCCCCAACCCCTGACCACAGCAACCCCCAAACTCCAGGAAACCTGGATCAGAGCTGAGGTGATCACGGTTGTGGTGAGTCACCTGCCCTCTGCTCAACCCCTAGCTCCATCCCATTTGATGGAGAGGGATATATTCCACTGTCGGTTACAAATCAGCGGCCCAGGGCTCAGCACCATATGCCAGTCACTGCAGAACAGCCACTGCTCTCAGTGGAACACCAGGCAGAAATACCAAGGGGCGAGGCTGCCCTTTTTCGAGGAAAAAACCCTTCAGTTACTTGTATTAAGTCCTTTCTTGTCAAATCAACATCATTCAGTGGGAAAAGAGCCCCCACCCACACCTTCTACAGCTCCTGCTATTTCTACCCTCCTTTCTCCTTTTCTCTCTTCACTCTCTTTGTGTCTCTCCTCTGCTCTTCCCTCCATAAAGAAACTCCCTATTCCCACCACTCAAGGGCTTCTCACATCCCCTCCAATGGTTAACGTATAATTTGATGGGCCCTGGAACCCTCCTAATCTCCGGGCCCCCTTCCCGTATTGTCTGGGCCCCCTTCATGCATGTGTGGGTCCCAGCCCAGGTAGGCATTTGCAACCACTTCTCAGTACCACATGCATCGGTTATCGCTCCATAAAAATATTGATAATTTTATATGGCGTTTATGTCTGTAGCAATTATTGTCACAAACTAGCAAACACTGCATCACACAATAAGTATTGTGATTAACAACGGTGGGATGTACGACCTGCCAGCAGCCAGCGCAGGGAGGAACGTTTTTCTATTTTTAGAGGCCCCGGAACTCTGACCCCTCAAATTTGTGGGCCCCAGAACTGCGTTCCGGTGCATTCCCCCTCTCTTTAACCCCTGATCCCCTCCCTGTTCCACCCGCTCGAATGATGAGCCCCGGAACACTGAATGTGGACATTAAAGTTGCATCATGTCAGTTGACGCATCAATGGGGTGAGCAGAGAAGGGGCGTTCACACCTCTCTGAGCCATGGCTTTAGGCCGTTGGCAGTCTCGGAAACACAACAGCTTCAGCGTCGGTATAGGGAGGGTTTCTTTGCAACCGTGAAGCCTAAAAATTTTCTACAGAACTGAGAGCTGAGATTTTGCACACTGTGAATACGTGATACGGCTACATAAATACCTGACAGGTCTGGTGTGACCTGTCAGAAAGGAACAGGCTTTTCCCCTTGCTGAGGCAGCTGCTAGGGGAGCTGTGATCCCAGGCATCAAGACAATGTGTCACACTTCCTGGACTGGGGGGAAGCTCCATATTGAGTGCAATTTTCAAGTGTAACGGAGCATGACAGGGAATGAAATGGAGCCAGAGACTTACCTTCCCCCCGTGTTTCTGGCATCCTAGAGATGGAGAGAAAGAAGAGGCAAGTCAGGGGGGTGTCTCAGGTTGGGGAGCCACCACCAAAGTCTTGGGGATTTGGAGAATTTCAGCCATTCAGATATTCACGGAGTAGCTGCCTCCCCCATCCCTCCCCAAGCCCCGCTGGGACATCATCATCAGGGAAAGTTTCCGCCCAGACACTTTACAGGGAAAAATTCCCACTAGTGCTGAGAGACCCGCAAGCCCCCTTCTCCATCAATCCATGAGGGACCATGGGCCTGGCTTGGAAACTCAGCATGGCAGGGTGGGGGTGTCAATCTTCTGCCCAGATAAAGTTAGACATTGACAGGGCATTTCCTGTGTGATTCTGGTTGGGGCTCTGTTCCTTCCTATGCCTCACTCTCCCTATTGTAAACACTGCCCTGACCCCCCTTTATAAAGTACTTTGGGGTTCCAGGCTGAGAGTCTCCTATAGATGCTGAATATCATCAGTGCAATAACATTCTCTGACCTGCAGGGATTGGCTCAGCGGCTGTTGCCCCTTCTCTCCTGGCATCTCCCTGAGCAGAGAAATCTCCTGAGACACTTTGGAGAGGCCCTCGTCCCTTCTCTTGACAATGGCTCTCTCTAGCTCCTCCAGCCAGGACAGCAGGATCTCCTCCTGCTCCTCCAGAAACCTCCGCAGCTCCTTCCATTCCCGGAAGATCTTCTGTCTCTCGGCCTCTGCCTGCTTCTGGAACCATACAGAGAGGGCAGATCAGTAACGGGAGAAACATAAACCTTCCTCCCAACAAATGAGGATGTTATTTACCAGATCACAGGATCTCTTGCACTCAGGGACTGGAAGGTCATTTCAGCCAGGAAGGATGAAGCGATCAGGACAGGAAGGAGCTGTACATCGCTAACAGGAGGCACTTTTCACCCCTAACCTCATTAAAGTGCCCTGGCCCAAACTCTCCATCTTCCCAGCCCCCATTTCCTCTTCTTCCTTCCCACGTCCCCTAGATGCTTGAAAGGACCTGATCACTGTAACATCCAATCAGCCCTTGGGCAGGTCATAGAATCACAGAATATTAGGGCTGGAAGGAACCTCATCTAGTCCAGGGGTCAGTAACCCGAAAGATAAGAAGAGCCATTTTTAAAAAATTCCTTCAATAACCAAGGGTTTTGAGAGCCGCAATGTGTGTAGCCTCCTGGTTGGGAGGGGGTGGAGGGGGGTGTTGAGCCAGGGCACCTGCCACAGGGTCCCCTAACGCAGTGTTTCTCAACGTTTTAAGTAGCAAGTCCCCTCTAACTTCTGAAAATGTGACTAAGTACCCCAAGGTGCCCAAATAAGTTCCCCTGAAGCTGCCCCCTGCCTCCTAGCTGGGAGCCAAAACCCGGGGAAGCTTACCCCCAACCTGTGTCTGGCGTACCACCAGTGGTCTGCACACCACAGGTTAAGAACTACTGACCTAGCAGGAGGACGGAAGCCTGGAACCAGGAGCAGATTCCCAAGGTGGCAGGAGAATCTGGTGTGAGCTGCCCGCAGGGGCCCCTGGTGGCAGGAGTGGGGACTGGAGCCCAGAGCCACGAAGGGGCAGCCAAAGAGCCACAGGTTGCAGACCCCGATCTAGTCCAACCCCCTGCTAAAAGCAGGAGCACTCCTGCTAAATCACCCCAGCCAGGGATTTGTCTAATGGGGGTCTTAAAAGTTTCCAAAGATGGAGATTCCACCACCTCCCCAGGCAACACACAGATGGATCCTTTCTTGCACACAGCTGCCTCCTGCATCCAAAGGGCATCTGTCCCCCACTGGTGTCTGGCCCTGCGCTCTCCCTGGCCCCAGTGGGGATGGGTTCCTGGCTGGGGCTGGCAGGACGGGTCCTGCTCTCACCATGTCACTCAGGGGCTCTGATCCCAGCCAAGCGGAGGGGCCGGGGGCTCTGGGCACCTACCAGCAGCTCCTGGCTTTGCCTCTTCTCCTCGGCTTTGGCTGCTTCTCTCTCGTTTCCCAAAAGGATCAGACTCTCTGCTGGTGGCTCCTGAAAAAAGCAGGGGGGGGGGAATGAGCTTGCAAACTCCCAGCTGCCAGATTTCAGAGCCCCCCCTGCCCTGCATATGAGAGTCCTGGGGACACACACAGACCTTCAGCTCAGCCTCAGTGAGATCTGAGTGGGAATGGTGAAGGAGGGGGGGCAGGTTTCCCAGAGAAAACACAGGCCCCCCCCTTGGTGAAGTGATGATTGCCGCAGCCAAACACTCCCCACTCCCAGCTCCCAATATCCCCTCTGCCCACCACACCACAAGCCCCCAGCTCCAGACACTGCCCCCCAACCTCCCCAGCTCCAGCCCCCCTTCCTTTAACAATGAACTGCAGTGCTGATCTGAACACGGCCCCCCAACAATGATACCCCCAGCACCCCTAATTTCCAGCTCAGCTCTGCCCCCCAGAGCTGGGCTCCAGACCCCTCCCTCCATCGCCCGGATCCTGCAGCCGGGGACACTCGCCCGGCCCCCGCCGCCCCTCTCCGGCCGCAGGCAGGGGGGAACCAGCAGGCGGGCCCGGCCCCTCCCGGCAGGAGCGTGTCCGCCCCACGCGTGTCTCCTCCGCCCACCCGGGATCGGGACCGGGACCAGCCCCTCCCCGCTGCCCCGGACCTACCCCGCTCCGCGCTGGGCTCCCGGTCCCGGCCATGGCTCGCGGAAAACACACAAAGGCTGGAGGGGGGGCAGAAAGGGGCGGATCCTTCCCGGTCCTGGCCCTGCCCCAGCTCCCTCGCAGGGTATTTGTGACACTCGAGCTCTGGGAGGGAGAACCCCGCTCCCAGGGCACAAGGGCGATTTGGGGGGGGCAGGATCTCGAGCCTCAGTGGGGTACCACCTTTGTGTGTCTGGGGTGCAGAAGGGAGGGAGGAAAGGCTGGAGGGGAAGACAGTGTGATGGGGGAGAGGCTGAGCTATTTCTGTGCAGCTGGATCTATACCAGGGGTGGATGAAATCATCTCTGGTTTTTCACTCTGCTCTCAGATACCACCTTCCCCCATTCCTGGCAACTGTCAGAGGGGAGCCGTGTCTGTCTAGCTCAGCCAAACAAACAAGGAGTCCTGTGGCCCTTTTAAAGACTAACACATTTATTTATTGCATGAGTTTTCGTGGGAGAAAAATCTCACTTTGTCAGGCGCTTTGAAGATGGGGAACTTTCTCCTAAATTACTGGCTGTTTTCCAATTCTCAGAAATTACCCCATTTTCTCTCGACTTGTCCATTAAAATTTTCCCCAGATTTGGGGTATTTCCCCTGCAGAAAATGGTCCTTGTTCAGGTAGGAAGTTGCTGCCCTGAGTGAGCCCCTAAAAGGGAAGGGGGTTAGTGGGTGCAGGTAAGGAGAGGACAGAGACTCCAGTTGCCAGGGTGATGATGTTCAGAAACCAGCTTCCTAACCCAGTCTTCACAGACCCGCTCAGTTGATCAGGCTGGTCGATCGTCCTCAGTGAAGATTAGTCTTCCGTTTATTGAACATTCATATATAATCCTTCAAACTCTCCCTCTTCTTCCTGTTATTTAATATGGATATAAAATCCTCTCAGATCTTGTGCCTCTCTCGCATTATCAAATATTTATTTTTAGGCCCATTATCGCAATTTTTCCAAAGACTGGTATAAAATACCCCTGAATTTTGCCTCTTTTTCTCCATAATTTTCTATTATTAACATGCCATGAGATTTTCCCCATCACTCGAGTTATAAAATATTAACATAATTTTCCTCCCATTATGCCCTTTTTCCACATTCTTGAATATTGATATAACTGTGCAAATCTTTCTCCTTGTCTCTTTCCCTTAAATATGGAGAAGACATTAACTCAGATGTTACCTCTGCTTATCGACTATTGATATAAAAATCTCTCACTTCTTCCCCTTTCTTCTTTACTTGGTGACAATTGATCTAAAATTCCTCAGCTTTCCACCTGTCTCTCTTTAGTTACCAAATTTGATACCAGCTCTCAGATTTTGCCCTTTTTCATGTTATCAAATGTTAATTACAAATCCTCTCATGTCATTTAATGTCAATGACTTCTCCTTGTTTGCAGGGAACCTCTTGCCCTGAGGCATTCTTCACCTTGGAGGCTCCGGAGGGTTAAATTCCCCAATTATCTGCTTCCCCTGACATTTGGGAAATAATTTCTTTCCTCCTGTATCTCCATTAAAATCTTTAAAGAGGCTTGCCCCATATTTAATACACATCGAAACCAGGACCTCCCCCCTCTTTGGTGGACCAGCGACTCCCAGAACAGTAGGGTGTACGTTTTCTTTTCCCCACATAGGTCGGGAGGGGTTCACTTCTTTCAGAGGTTATTCAACATATCATGAGTCCTTGCGGCCCAGCGTCTGAAAATCACCCTAAAACTGTATTCACCCCTCACGTTCCCATCACTACTTTTCTGAGGAGTAACCCCGAGCCGCAGGATAAATGTTTGTCAGGTGGGGATACTTTCTCCAATACTAAGACAGAGCCACCTCTTCTTGTTAAAGAACGATCATACAAGAACTGTAGTGCAATCTCTTCATCATGAAAGTGCAACTTAAAAATATAGGGTATGTTTATTCTTTATTTAACTGCACTCAAAATAAAATGTGAGTTTTTAGAACCTGCATGTTGAAGCATGAAGGGACATATGAACAAGGCTGGATTAAGGCTCCTGAGGACCTGGGGCTGTCCACTTTCATTTCTCCCCCCCTCCCAGTCCCCCCCCCCCCTACTACCCGCACTGCAGCAGCACCTAGCCTGTGGGCAGGATGGGGTCTCGCTTGGGCGTGCCAGCGCTGAGGCCTGGCAGACCTCCCAGCTGTGTGGGGCGGGCTAGTACTTGGAACTGGGGGCTGTAGACCCGACAATGGTGGAGGTGGGGTGGTGCTGGGGCCTGGGAGACCACCCTGCCTCACGTGTCACACGGCTTGAGCTGGTGGCACTGGACTGACCATCAGAAGTTCTCCAGGCTCACAGGAGAGCACCCAATTTATTTTTGTTAATCCAGCCCAGCATATGAATGTCAAGCATATAAAGCATGTAAATACCATGCAATGACAGCTACCGCTTTGCCATGTGACTACCTGCCCTTGCTTTCAAGTGACATTGTAAATAAGTGGGCAGTATTATCTCTTGTCAATGCAGACAAACTTGTTGGTCGTAGCAATTGGCTGAACAAGAAGTAGGACTCAGTGGACTTGTATGAAACAAATTGAAAAATATTATTCCTTTTGTCTCTCCATTTTACAATGAAAATATTTGTAATAAAAATATAAAGTGAATTTATGAGTTAAGCCTTTCTTCCAGGAAACTCATATTCATTGAAAGCAGAAATGAGGTGATCAGAAGCTTGGAAGAAAAATTCAAAAAGGCATTTTTTTGTGAGCTTCATTGACCTTGCTCAAGTGTCCAGGAAAGAAAGGTTCAACAAATGAAGCATCATGAAAAGACTTGGTCTTCTTATATGCTTTTAATAAGTTGCCAGAGAACAGGAAACCACTCGAACAATTATTTGGACCTTCAAAAGATTCTGAACAGGACAACATACATCACATTTGGCCACATGGGAAGCCTTATTCACTCCAAGTTCTCCAATTCATTCATGATGCAGAGCTGAAGGACCTTGGAGGATTCGACTCACACTGCTGGTTGCAAATGATGAGCACCGTTTATTGAAACTCAGAGTCATTAAAACATAGATTGGATTGAAAATGGCCAACAAGAGATGGATATCACTTACTATTTTATCATCTGAAAATGTCATTGACCAGTCTTTGGATCTCCCTGATGCTGTGCTTCTATTGGGAGGGCAAAGGCCAGAAAAGCGACCTTGTGAACTAAAAGATTAGAGTTAGCATTCTACGGTTATCACCCACTGTAACACTATTTAATGCTGATGCACCCAATGCTTGTACACAGTTCGATTTCTTAATGTTAGTACATTTCAGTTCCTCTTGCAATTAAAAATGTCCTATAAGCTTAGAGGAAACAATATTTTTTATTTGCTTATATAGGGCAGGAATAAATAAATATAGATTTACAGATCCTAGCATGCAAATTCATCCTCTTATATGACAAGGATAAATCATGCATCCAAATCATTACATAAACTACAAATACAATAAAATATAAGTTATTCAAAAGTTAAACAAATTGGGAGCAGGGGTGGGGAGCACCAAAGATGCCATTTGATCTAGGCTGGCACTGGTGGCAGAAGTTTTTTTGTTTTTTTTTTAAAAGAACAAAACCAAACGAAAGTACTGGTAACAGCATGTATCCATTGTCCTTTTAATAAATAAATATGGACATCTCATCACAGAAGTCATGTCCTTCCTTTGCTAACAGGATAAGTGGGGAACTTGGTAACCCTTAGGCTATGTCTACACTTGCTAGTTTAAGTCCATTTAGCATGTCCATACTTAAAAATTAAGTCGACTTTGAGGGGACCCTGCCAAATAGACTTAGAGCGTCCACACTGGACGCCTAGGTCGACTTCTAGGGGCTAGGTGGACCTGGGACAGATCCATGGTGGCAGGTGGGGCATCCCTTGCCAAGTGCCAGGGGGCTCAGCATTTGCCCCATTGTATCTGGGTACAATGGGGGCTGAGCAGGACCGGGACACTGGCAGGTCATAGGAGCAGGATGGGCAGGGCTCTGTCCTGCCCTGTGGGGGACACGCCAGGCTCTGTCTGTGCCAGCCACCCTGGCAGGAAGGGCAGTGGGGAAGCCCTGGAGCCCTTTAAGTCGGCTTAAAGTCGATTTAGGGCTAATCTGCGTCTACACTGGCTAGGTCGACTTAATAAAGTCGATTTAGCCAGTAAAGTCAACTTTATACTAGGTTTTATAAAGTCGACTTTAATTTTCCTTAAGTTGACCTAAACTGATGCTTAAGTCGACTTAAGGAAAATGTAGTGTAGACAGAGATTAAATTAAGTTGATTTAAACAAGCTTAAATCGACTTAATTTGTAAGTGTAGACGCACCCTTACAGTCTAACGGAGTAAAAGGTTATACAACCTATTTTCTTGAGAAGTTGGCAACTTAACAGACATTGACTTTAAAGCTTGTCAACATAAATTCCATTTGAAATAGAAATAATTAAAATCCATACTGATCTGTATTCTCATATACATTATTAATCTCACACATTCCATCCCCTCAACCTCTGGTTGGTTTTAGCTCAGAATTCCTAGGGGGGGTAAAATACATCAAATAACCTTTATGTGTTAGCCACTGTTTCCTACATTATTAATGAAAGGAGAAACAACATAATCAGAGCTATACTGGAAAGCTTAAAGTTACCACATAATTAATCTCTTGTTCATTAACAAATAATTAACTTCATGTTTAATTCTAACTGGTAACAATAACAAAAATCTTATATGTAACTTTCTTTTAATTCCATTTAACACCATTTCCATGAAGTGAACATCTGTGGTTTACTCCTATATATAGGTGCCTTCCATTTCTGGAATTTAATTGATCTCTGGGCTTTGTGCCACAACTGTTGCTGGAAGGGGTTTCACACTGTGGAAAGGTTTGCAACCTGAGAAAAAATATCTCTATTCTATTTTCACACTTTTTAAATGTTCCAAGCAGCAGGAGATGTAGATGTGATAACAAGGCATAAAACAGAAGACTAAAACTAAGAGACTAAAGCATAGAATCAGGAATCAAATTAATATTTCCTAGAGTCTGAACCTGGAGTTTGACACATTCATTCCCTAATGGGTTACCATCACTTGCACAGAAAGAAAGTTCTTAGTGTCCACCAATACAGCCAGAGCAGGATCAGTGAGGAAGAAATGCCCAGTTTATTTCATTGGTGGCATCGGTCTAAATTAGAAACTAGAGACAGGCTGGATGAGAATCACTATATGGAATCAGAGGGTAGAGTTCCTATTCAAAAAGAAGAACGTGTACATTAAATCCTGTTTAGGAAAATGGAAAGGAGCATAAATTCTGGCAAGAGCAGAGTAACAATATAATTAGGGGTGTCAAAAAAGAATTTGAAGAACTGTTAGGCAGACTTAAAAATTAAGAGCAATTAAAAAAAAAATATAAGCAGGAAGCCTGTTAAACAATCAGTAGGCCCTCTAGATGTTCAAGATACTAAAAGAGCACTCAAGAAAGATAAAGCTATTGCAGGAAAAAAATGAATTCTTTGCATTGGTCATCAGGCTGTGAATATGAGGGAAATTCCCAAACTTGAGCCATTTTTTTAGGTGACAAATGTGAGGAATTGTTCCAGATTGAGGTGTCATTAGAGGAGGTTTTCAAACAAATCAATACATTAAACAGTAATAAATCACAAAGACCAGATGGTATCCATCCAAGAGAGTTCTGAAAGAACTCAAATATGAAATTGCAGAATTACTAACTGTGATATGTAACCCACCATTTACATCAGGTTCCGTACCAGGTGACAGGAGGATAAACTAAAATTATGCCAATTTTTAAAAATGGTTCCAGAGGCAATCCTGGCAGATACAGAACAATAAGCCTAACTTCAGTATCAAACAAATTGGTTGAAACTATAGTAAAAGAACAGAAAGATGAGACACGTAGATGAACACGATTTGTTGGGGAAGAGTCAACATGATTTTTGTAAGGAAAATCATGCCTCACCAATCTATTAGGATTCTTTGAGAGAGTCAACAAGCATGTGGACAAGAGTGATCCAGTGGATATAGTGTGCTTAGATTTTCAGAAAGCCTTGACAAGTTCCCTCAGCAAAGGTTCTTAAGCAAAGTAAGTGATCATGGGATAAGAAGGAAGGTCCTTTTCTGGACCAGTAACTGGTTAAAAGATAGGAAACAAAGGGTAGGAATAAATGGTTAATTTTCAGAATGGAGAGAAGTAAATAGCAGTGTCCCTCACATGACTGCACTAGGACCAGTATTATTCAATATATTTGTAGAGGGGTGGTTTCCCTCCTATGGTACGGAAGGGGTTAAAATTTTGGGAAAGGAGCAGCCAATCAGAGCAGATGGGTGCAGAGCCAGTCGTGGCCCAGGAGCCCTGTATAAAAGGCTACAGCCTCAGCTCTGGGCAGTCTTCCCCCAGTGCTCCTGCAGAAAGGATGTTGTACTGGCTGGTTGCTGTAACTTAAGGGTCAGGACCAAGGACAGCTCTGTGTGGGGATCTGCTGCGGTTCTGTGGGTGCTAAAACCCATAGACCTGATACAAGGGCGAAAGGTACCTGGGGAAGGCATGGACATGACCCAGGGGACCCAAAGGACTGTGTTAGAGGTTGTGGCAGTTCCAAGCAGTGGTGCATAGGGTCCCTCAGCTGGAGCCCGGGAAATGGGCCAGCCCGGATCCTCCCCCACACCATCAGACCATCAGTGGGCAGGACTAAGACTAGAGGGAGCCATGGACACTGAGTGAGCTGCCTAGATCCTGCCCCAGGAAGGGGAACCTAGCAGAAGGTCTCAGTCAGAGAGCTGAGGAACCAGACAGAAACTGAGAATGCACGGTCACCTGACAGGCATGCACTTGAGCTATTCTCCAGAAACAGCACCAGGAGGCGCCCATCAGGCAAGTCCTGGGCTAGGAAACGTTTACAATATTCATAAATGTTCTGGAAAACAGGGGTCACCAAATGAAATAAATAGATAGCATATTTAAAACCAAAGGAAATATTTCTTCATGCAACACACAGTCAACTTGTGGAACTCCTTGCCAAAGGATGTTGTGAAGGACAAGACTATAGATTTGAGGGGGACATCACCTAGACTAGGGAGGCAAAGTTTTTCTCACACTCACAGTTGATAGGGTCTCTCCCTTTAATGGATTCTCTGATGTGCAATAAGCACTGATCTATCAGAAAAGCTATTTTTATGCTCACATATTCCAAGGGGCTCTCACACCTGCATGGAACGCTGATATCTAGTAATGTCTGAGTGCCGAGAGGTCTTCCCATACTCACAGCATTCATATGGGATGCTACCTGTGTGGATTCTTTGGGTATGTCTACACTAGCAATTTAGGTCAATTTAAGGACCCTTAAGTCGACCTAAATTACTCCATGTCTACATCTGACTTTCATTAAGTCGACTTAAGAAATTCCTTAAGCCAACTTAATGAAAGCTTAAGTCAACCTAATAACAGCCACCCATTCAGTCAACTTAAGCCTTAAGTTGACTCCTTAAGTCAACGTAAGGACAGTGTGGATGGGGAGTAACCCTTAAGTCAACATAATTTTTTCTAGTGTAGACTCACTCTTTGATGTCTAATAAGATGTGAGAGTCACCAGAAGGTTTTCCCACACATTGGCCATGTCTTTCCTCTCTCCCATGAGCATTCTCTGCTGTGCAGCAGGATGCTTGAGGTCCAGCTGATTTTCCTAACAACTGATGAATTTACCCACTTTCTCCCCTGGCTGGTTTCCCTCACGACCACCCCTGGACATGTTCCCATTACTTCTTTGTAGTAATTCCCAGTGCAGTTCCAGGTGCTCAGCTTCTTTCTGGTGTGAATTCTGATCCTTCTTCTCAGTCAGCATTCTATCATTGCCTGGGACAAAGAGAGGAACCTCAGAAGAAGGGAAGGAAAAGGGGAGGGGAAATCAAAATAAGTGCTGGAGAGATGGAGGAAATTAATCTCCCCAAACTCTTTCGCACAGGGGAGGGAGAAGGGCATCAAATATGTCTCCACATCCCTTCCATAGAGTCAGGATAAAGGGAGGTTAGGAATTGAGCTACCGCCATGTGTCAGTCTGGATGGGTCAGAAGGTCTGAGCAATATCTGCCCCAGCAGATATGACAGCTGCTGGAAACAATTCTGAATTCAAAGAGCTCTCAAGGTCTTGGTAGAGATTCCCAGCTGTTTCCTTCGGGCAGTAACAGTATTTGATTTGATCTAATGATTCTTCACCTGTGCAGTTTTCTCTCAGGATCTCTCTTTTCTCAGAGCCTGGGGATCTGAGACCAACAGCTCTTCTCCTTGTTCCAGATGGGAGATCACATCAGCTTTGGAAACAGGAGAAAGGAAAGAAAAGAAGCGAAATAGAGTGAATTAATAGGAAATATGTCACAAAGAACACGGCCTTTTTTAACCTCTGCTCATTTTAAAGCACTCAAATTCTTGGTCTAGATTTCCACATGCTCAAAGGTATCAGACATTCTGTTTACAAAGGGATCAACCAGCTTAGCTGGTGTGCACACAGCTCTTCAAAGGGGCTCCTAAAACCCAGAGAAAGTAACACCATATCACAGAAAGCCAAGGGGAAATTACCTTGGATCTGCTTCTTAACCGACAGAGAGACCCCAATGAGACAGTCATAGGTAAACTGGGACTGGTGAGCATGGGCTTGCAGAACTCAGCATAGGGAAGGAGTGAGCTGTATGCTAGGGGTATTAAATATCAAGAAAGCACATTTTGAGATGTTGGGGAATAGAGCAAGTCAGGTATAATGGAAAAGAGTATGAAAATCCCCTACTGATTGGTGAAGGTTATAGAACGATCGAATCACAGAAATGCAGGGCTGGATATAACTTCAAGAGGTCATTTAAGCCAGCCCATGCATTCAGGCAGGATTTAGACATGCTGAGGCCATAAGCCATGTCAAGATTCAGAAGCCCCATACCATAAAAAATAAAGAGAAAAAATATCTTCTTAGTTATGTCTGACATATTTAGAGGCCCCTCTTAATGTGAGGCTCTAAGCCACAGCTTACTTGGCTTGGGCATAAATCTGGCGCTGCAGGAAGTAATAAGTAAATCTTTAACCATCCCCAATAAGCACTTGCCTAAATTGCTTTTAAAAACTTCCAATGATGAGGATCCCACAACTCCCCTTGGAAGACCTTAATTACTCTTGTAATTACAATTTGATACCTAATATCTAACTTAAATCACCCTTGCTACAGGTTAAAACTGAGTAATGTTTTTCAATCAATTTTGTACCCTCTTCATTATAATTTAATCTAGACCACGTTTCCCTCATTTCCAATTGAGACTCTCATGCAGCTCAGTGCCAAAGAATGTACCTGAATAAAGATATAGCAAATCTTCTACTTCCCTGTAATACCCTAGGCCAGTAACCCTGTTAAAGAAGGAAATTAGGTTGGTTACGTATAATCTGGTCTTGACAAATGCATGTGGACTCTTTCTTAAACGTTATTGTCCTTCAGGTGTTTACAAACTGCTTGTTTAATAATATGTTCCAGTATCTTTCCAGCTTTCAAAGTTAGGCAGACTGATCTATAATTCCTCAGGTCCTCTTTTCCCCCCTTTTGAAAAGACAAGTATTAATTTTACCCTTCACTGATCCCCTAGGACCTCACACATCCTCCATGAGTTCTCAAAGATAATTGCTAATGCTATTGACATTACGTCATCTAGTTCCTGAAGTACCGAGGATAAAGTCGGGGATTAGATGACATGAATTTAATTCAGTGGCAATAGACTAATTCCTCTGGAAAGGAGAATGTGAAAAGTAAGAATGAGACCATAGGATCTCAGGAGGGATTGACTGAAATATTCAAGGAGCCTGGAGGGAAGAGAGACTGTGGCTGCTGCAGACAAAGATGGGGGAGCGAGACTCTCCAAATCCCCAAAAGTTTCATTACCAACCTAAGACATTGCCAAGAAAATTAACATTTATGCCAGAGAAGGTGTCACCTTGTGACTTGAGGAATGAAGGAATCAAGAACAGAGGCTGGGGTCGCAGTTTGTAGGGAAGAGATGTCTGTGGTGGGGCTGGGCACTGAACAGTGGAGAGAATGAGAATCACTGTTTTTGAAAATATGTAGAAAATGAAAGTGGATTCTGATTAGAATGGAGTGCCTGCTCTACATTAACAGGGATTAGATAGCACCTCTGGCATTTGCTAGAGCTGTCCAATGGCGATGCCCAGGCCACCCGTGCCCACACTCACGACATTCATAGAGTCTCTTTCCTTTTGGGATTCTCTCTGGATTAATGAGGGCTGATTTATCAGAAAAGTATTTTCTATACTTACAGCATTCATAGGACTGCGCACTTTTGTGGGTTCTGTGATGTCTAATAAGGTGAGAGCGTCGAGTGAAGGTTTTCCGGCACTCAGAGCATTCATAGGGTCTCTCTCCTGTGTGGGTCCTCTGATGTATAATAAGCTCAGAACGCCGAGTGAAAGTTTTCCCACACTCACAGGATTCATGGATAGTTGTGCCTGTATGAGTTCTCTGATGTCTGATAAGGTTTGAGCGGTGAGCGAAGATCTTCCCACACTCACAGCATTTATAGGGTCTCTCTCCTGTGTGGATTCTAAGATGTGTAACAAGGATTGAATGGTTACTGAAGCTTTTCCCGCACTCACAACATTGATACGGTCTCTCTCCTGTGTGGATTCTCTGATGTACAATAATTTGTGAACGCCGAGTGAAGGTTTTCCCACATTCAGGGCACATGTTTTTTCTCTCTCCCATGATGATTTGCCGCTGGGCAGTTATTTCTTTGCGGTCCTGCTGATTTTCCTCACAGCTGATGGATTTACCCATTTTCTCCGTTAGTTGGTTTCCCTGCTGCATCTCCTCACCACTCCTGGCCACATTCACATTACTTCTTTGTAGCAATCCCCTGTGCAGTTCCACATGCTTAGCATCTTCCTGGTGTACATTCTGCTTCTTATTTTCACTCAGCATCCCATCAGCTCCTGAGAGAGAGAGAGAAATCTCAGAAGGAAGGAAGGAAGGAAAAGGGAGAGGAAACTAAAGTAAGTGTAGAGAGGTGGAGAAAAAACAGCAGAAAACGAATGCACCCACACTCTTCTCCATAAGGAGGAATGGAGAGCATCAACTCTGTCTCCACATCCCTTCCAAACATGAACATTGAAGGTAGGTTAGGAAGTGAGGTATCATGTATCAGTCAGGGTGGGTAGGCAGCCATGAGCGATATCTGCCCTGAGGATATGATATGTGCTGGGAGACAATCCTCTCATGGTCTTGGTAGGCAATCCTAGCTGTTTCCTTCAGGCTCTGACATTATTAAAGTTGGTCTAATGATTCCTCACCTGTGCAGGCTCCTCTCAGGATCTCTCTTTCCTCAGAGCCCTGGGAATCTGAGACCCACGGCTCTCCCCCTTGTTCCAGCTGGGAGATCACATTATGTTTGGAAACCGGAAACCCTATTAGATGAAAGACAAGAAGGTAATCAGGTGAATTTGTGCAATATTTGTCACTGGTATATTGCCTTTTTTTAACCCCTGCTCATTTTAAAGCACTGAAATTCTGGAGGTCATTCAGACTTCTGTCCACAAAGGGATCAAGTCTCCATCACTTGACTGGTGCACACAAAGGCAGACACCCCTTTGGGACTCCTCTTCAAATTGGCTCCTAATACCCAGAGAAAGTAACTCCATAGCACAGAAAGCCAAAGAAATCACCTTGGAACTGCTTCCTGTCAACAGAGAGATCTCAGTGAGATCATTCTAGTGGGTCTGGTGAGCATGATTTTGGAGAACTCAGCTCAGTAAGGAACAGAAAAGAGTGGGGATATCACAGAGTGGGCTGTATGTCAGGGGTGTTAGATCTCAGGAAAGCACACTTTGGGAAGTTAGAATACATTGGGTCAGGTGTAATGGAAAACAACCAAGGGGTGCATCTACCCTGGAGCCTTACGTTGACTTAAGGAAGGTTAAGTCGACCTACAGACTCCTGCGTCCACACTGGGCTTTTATTAAGTCAACTTAAGCACTTCCTTATTTGACCTTATTCCTTGACTTTATTAAGTCAACTTAATAACACCACCTCTTATGGTTGACTTAACGCTTAAGTCGACCTTATTAAGTCAACTCAAGCCAGTGTAGATGGGGAAAGCCCTTAAGTCGACCTAATTGGCCTCAACGCACCACTCCTCCAGTGTGGACGCAGGCAGTCGACAGGAGTTTTCAATGTAGACTCTCTTAGTCAACTTAACAAGGTCGACTTTAAGTCAATTTAAAGTCAACCTTGTTAAGTCGATTTAACAGAGCCTCCAGTTTAGACGTACCCAAGGAGTCTTGGGACACAATGTAGGGCTGGAAGGGACATCAGAAGGTTATTTAATCCAGCCCATGCACTGAGGCAGGAGGAAGTAAACCTAGATCATCCCTGATAGACATTAAATAAATAAAAAATTTCCAGCGACAGGGATTCGGTAATCCCCCTTTGAATCCTATTCCAGAGTTTAACTGCTCTTGTAAAATAAGAATTTTTCTCCTAATATCTAACCTAAATTACCCTTCCTGCAGATTAAGTTTGAGTACCAACTTTCAACCAGTTTTATACCCTCTTCATAATAATTTCACGTAGACCACATTTCCCTCATTTCCTGCTTAGACTATCGTGTGGCTCTGTGTGAAAGGCTACACCGAGACTAAAATAAAGATACAGCAAACTTGCTGCCAGAGCTGGATTTAGGCACAAGCCAACTAAGCCATGGCTTAGGGCCTCACGTTATGAGGGGCCACTACATATGTTGCAGATAGCTAAGAAGATTTATCATAATTCAACTTGATAATGCAAATAAGGCTTTTTGCAAAATGTATGTTTTATTTAGTTGTTTTTCACTGCATCTTTGCCTATGTATCTATGCAAATATAGCGGTTTATCATTTATTTTTTTCATTACCCTTTCTGTTATAATGAAAGACACTTTTTTCTCTCTATTTTTTATGAAATGGGGCCTCTGAATCTCGACAGAGCTTAGGGCCTTAGCATGTCTTAATCTGGCCCTGCTTGCTGCTTCCCTGTAATATTTTAGACCAATAATCCTCTCAAAGGAAATTAGGCTGGTTTGGCATGACTTGTTCTTGAAAAATCCATACTGATTATTCCTTATAACGCTATTATTCTCCAGGGCTATGTCTACACTAGAAAAGTTAAGTCAACTTTGTTAAGTCGACTTAAAGTTGACCTTATTAAAGTCGATTTAACAAAGTGGACTAAATTGTCTTAGCTTTAAGTCAACTTAGTCCACTTTGTTAAATCGACTTAACCACCCTTAAGTCGACTTAATAAAGTTGACTTAAGGGTTACTTCGTGTCCACATCGTCCTTAAGTCGACTTAAGGAGTCAACTTACGGGTTAAGTCAACTTAATGAGTGGTAGTAACAAAGTTGACGTAAGCTTTCATTAAGTCGACTTAAGGAATTTCTTAAGTCGACTTAATGAAAGCCTAGTGTGGACATGGCTTAATTTAAGTCGACTTAAGCCTCCTTAAATTGCCAGTGTAGCATAGCCCAGGTGCTTACAAATGATGGTTTAATAACATGTTCCATTATCTTTCCAACTCTCAAACTTTGACTGACCAATCTATAATTCCTTTTTGTTCCCCTTGTTAAAGATAAGTTCCAAAGGGGTAGTCTTGGTCAGCAAAACAAAGAAGGAGTCCTGTGGAACTTCTAAAGACTAACCAATTTATTTGTTGCATGAGCTTTCGTGGGAGAAAATCCCACTTCGTCAGACGCTTTGAAGATGGGGAATTTAGAGAATGGGAGAAAGTTTATCTTCTGAATGCCTTCCAACCTTAATCTTTTCTGATTCACCTCAAAGAAGGGCAACCTGCACAAAGCAGCCCTAGAGAAAGCTTTTATGCTGTTTATCTCCCTTGTAAATTTTCTGATTGTAAATAAGGTGTTACCTCTAATGGAAACTTTTCCCACACACGTAACATCTATAGGGTGTCTATCCTGTAGAAATCTTGAGCTGTCCTTGAAGGTCTCAGTAGTAAATGAAGTTTTTCCCACACTCTCAACATTCATAGGGTCTTTCTCCTTTTTGGACCTGATTTATCAGAAAATATATATTTTTTTCTATACTCACAACATTCATAGGGGCTTGTGCCTTTGTGGGTTCTCTGATGCCTGATAAGGTGTGAGCGTCGTGTGAAGGTTTTCCCACATTCGGAGCATTCATAGGGTCTCTCTCCTGTGTGGGTTCTCCGATGTATAATAAGCTCGGAGCGCCGAGTGAAAGTTTTTCCGCACTCACAGGATTCATTGTGGCTTGTGCCTTTGTGGGTTCTCTGATGTCTAATAAGGTCTGAGCGCTGAGAGAAGGTTTTCCCGCACTCACAAGATTCATAAGGGCTTGCACCTTTGTGGATTCTCTGATGTCTGATAAGGTTTGAGCGGTGAGCAAAGATTTTCCCACACTCACAGCATTTATAGGGTCTCTCTCCAGTGTGAATTCTCTGATGTATAATAAGGATTGAATGGTTACTGAAGCTTTTCCCACACTCACAACATTTATAGGGTCTCTCTCCTGTGTGAATTCTCTGATGTACTTTAAGGTGTGACCGTCGAGTGAACATTTTCCCACACTCCAGGCATATGTTTTTTCTCTCTCCCATGAGGATTTTCTGCTGTTCAGTGGTTTCCTGGAGATCCTTATGATTTTCCTCACAACTGATGGATTTACCCACTTTTTCCCCCAGCTGATTTCCCTGCTGCCACTCCTCACCACTCCTGCACATGTCCCCTTTAATTTCTTGTGATAATCCCTCATGTAGTTCCCTGTGCTCAGCATCCTTCTGCTGTGGATTCTGCTCCTTGTTCTTACTTAGCATCCCATCATCTCCTGAGACAGAAAGAGAAAAACATCAGACACGGGGATGGAAAAGGGTAGGGGAAGAGTAGGTGCTAGAGAGATGGGTAAAAATATCAGGAAATTAATTCCACCAGACTCTTCCCCACAGGGGAGAGAGGAGAGCATCAACTCCATCTCTCCATCCCATCCGAATCCTCAGGAGCTTAGGAAGTGAGAGATTGCAATGTATCGGACCATATGGGTAGGGAGTTATGAGCAATATTTGCCCTGAGGATACGACACCTGCTGGGGACAATACTGAACTCAAAGATCTCTCAAGAGCTTGATAGAGAATCCCAGATGTTTCCTTCAGGCCCTGACACTACTAGAGTTGGTCTAATGATTCCTCACCTCTGCAGGACCCTCTCAGGGTCTTTCTTTCATCAGAGCCCTGGAGATCCGAGACCCACAGCTCTTCTCCTCGTTCCATCCGGACAATCACATTCGCGTTGGAAACTGGAAGCCCTGCTCAGTTGAAAGAAAAGAAGTCAGACCAGGTGAATTCATGGAGCATTTGTCACAAGAACATGGCCCTTTTTTTCCCCTACACCTGCTCATTTTAAAGCACTGAAATTCTGGAGCTAGCTCTCCAGAGGCTCAAAGGCTACGTCTACACTTAGAAACTTAGGTCAACTGAAGTCGACTTAAAGGTGACCTTATGAAGTCAACCTAGAGAGTCCACACTAGACTCTCTAAGTTGACTGGTTAGGTCAAGGGGGAGCAGAGGCTCCTTTGGAGCGTCCACTCCCTGGGCTAGGGGGGCTTGTCCAGAAGAGAGCCAGCCCCACAGGGGGGCTGGCTCTCCCCAAGACAGGCAAGCCACTAGTGGCTCGTCCTGGGGAGAGCCAGCCCTCCGCGGGGCTGATTCTCCCTGAGACCGGCAAGCCGCTACCGGTCTTACTAGGAGCACCTTTAAATCGATTTAAGCCCCAATTTAAGTCGATTTAAGAGTCCTGTGTGGACTCTCTAAATCGACGTAAGAAAGTTGACTTAAAGTCGACTTAGTGAAGTTGACCTAAATTCCTAAGTGTAGACATAGCTCATGACTCTGTAATAGCTACAAAAAAGGACTAAGAACATGCCCTTATATCTGTGGTGTTGCATTTATCTACATGCACTGCAGCTGTGCACTGTGCCAAGTGGGGCTGTCACTGGGTGGTGGAGGGATTATCTGGAGCATCTTGGGAGAAACGTGACTGTGACAGAAAGAGAGGGGCACGTGAAGCTTGAAGGTTCAAGTCTGGCTCATTTCAGTGCTGAGCGTTCTAGGTCATGGCAGTAAACGTGCACATGGCTATGTTCTGCCATGGAGATTGTCAGAGCTCTGGTGGGACACAGGCCAGTTGCCTCCAGGGCTCACAGAAGGGGAAGTAAAGGCAACGACTCAGAAGTTATCCATGAGATGGGAGGTAAAGGTGTGGACATATTTTGCAAGTCTGAGATGGTTTATTTGGAGCAGATTCAATGGCACAATATTGGCCAAATGCAGACAACGTCTGTTCTTTATGTGAATCCTAAATCCAAGTTTTGCCTTAGCAAAGAGACGTTAGACTCCATGCTAAACAGCTCCTGTTCTCTGTTCCCAAAGGGCTCTCTAGCAGGGGAGGGCAGAGCACTACTATATGATTAATTGGCCTGTTAGGATGTTGCTGGAACAGGACAGAGTTAGGGTGGCATTGTGGGGTGACGTGAACCTTAACTCTTCATTTCCACTTCTGATAACCGAGGGGCGGGAATCCTTACCCATCGAGGCCATGTTCTCATAGGTCTCCTGCATTATGTCCCAGTAGAGGGCTCTCTGAGAAGGGTCCAGCAGAGACCACTCCTCCTTGGTGAAATATACAGCCACCTCCTCGAAGGTCACCGGCCCCTGAAAGAGCAAGAGTCCAAGCACCTGATGTCTCAGTCACAACCTAATATTTATGGGAGAGCAGGACCAATCAAATGCATGTTCTTGGAAGGCTCACAGGCAGCAGAATCCCATCCACACCCCACTCAAAGAGTAACCAGGAAGCATAGGAATGAGGGGAGAAAGAGAGAGCCCCGTGCCCCCCAGAAGACAAAAGGGGGTAGGATATTCTCATTCCTCATACATCTACTAGCTGAGGTTGATATAAGATATGGAGCCCCAGCAGTGTCCAAGGACAGCTCTCTGGTTGGATTCCCAACACCGTCCTCTTTGCCAGCAGCTGCATGTGAAGGGACGAGCCATCTCGGATAAGTTTCATTCTTGGGTGCCCCTTTCCTATCTCATCGCAGCATCTAGCTAGTGGGTTCAGGCTCCAGCACTGAAACCCTGGTAACTTCTCCAGCCCTGCCCAGGGGATAAGGGATATATCCTGTCCCATAAATAGGGCAATTTCCTCCCACAAACCCCAGGAGTCTGTTCCTAGAATCTAAGCCCCAGGTTAAAAAAGTCCCAGCAGGTTTGTCAAGTCCAGTCCCCCTTCTTTTCTCCCCCCCTGCACATTTCCTGCCCCCCTCCTCCCCCAGACTCAACTCCCAGAAACTCCCGCCATGTGTTTTCTGCCTCTCTCAGTCCAGGGGGAGCACACCAGCAACTCTCTCATAATTCCTACCTGAGCCAGGTCCACTGCAGCCATTTCCTTTCTCCGTCCCCTGGGCGACTGGGATGATCTGGAGTGAAATGTGGATGTTATTCTTCTGCCTGTCATGGTGAGAAGAGAGAATGGAAGAGGTTTCATAACCAAATTTAGTTAATTTCACAGCACCTTTCCCCTAGCCTTTTCTCTGCAGAGAAATGTTCTAGGCCCTCATACTGGCAAAAACCCTCAGTCATTG
>VOCT01085477.1:0-12056 GCA_007922175.1 Pelusios castaneus
GGGTGTCTGAGTTATGTGACAGCTGACATGGTTTCTTTCTAAGTGAAGAACAAATGTGTTTATTTATTTATCACAGGGGCATTTCCACAGGACCCATCACTGTACTGTCAGGGTGCACTACACTTTATTAGGAAAAGAGATCTGAAGTACAGACATAAGTTCTTAGGGTTTCCAGAACCTTGTCTCTAGTAGGACAGAGACAGACAGCGGTAACTCCCTGAGAACTGGGGAAAGCAGAGGTGGATCATGCAGAGCACAGCTGTATCTGCTATAATCTGATTCTCTGGTTCAATTTCTATTTTCTCCCCATCCACATTTCTGCCCTCTCCCTCTATCAATAAATACACACATATTCTTCTTTAGTAGGACAAGATCAGCAGGTCACACATTCCTTCCACGATCAACTCCCAAATTGCCTGTATTCATTTATTAGAATAGAACCTTTATGTATAATATATCTCTCCCTCTGATAATTACCTTTCATTTTAAAGAGATAAACTGTGAGGCCAATGTAACAAAGTAACAGAACCATCAGGATCACACTCAGAGCCATCCAGGGATTCACCCTCGGGAAAAAGGAATCTGAAAAACAACACAGCCAGGAATTTCCTTACGTTTGAAGTTGTGACTAAAAGGAGATGTTTTTATTTGATGCAAATACATAAATGGATCCCAGTAGGATTTAGGTGAGACAAAGACAGAATGGCCATATCTGTGCTGTACAAAAGAGTAGAAACTGATTTTAAAAATGGCTCTAATCAGAAGATCTTTAACACTGATTTATCCTTAAAAAACAGATCCGGTTTGATTCGTTGGTATTGAGAGGGCCACAGACTTCAGGGGCAAATTCTCTGCTCATATAAACCTACTGACTTCAAAGGAGTTACACCAGCAATGAAGTTGGCCCTCTGTGTTAAGCAAAATTCAGAAACTGCCAGATTCATTAGACTATATTTGAATAATCCACTATAAGGCTCAAATATTTGCAGAAATCCTCATCAAAGTCCCACCAAACATTTCTGCAGCAAACTAATTACTTTTCAGTTGCTGTTCTTGTGTTCACACAGATTCAATCACTAACCAGGATACTTTTCACGTGTGTACAACGTATTCTCCACACATGGTTTGTGCTCTGATTTAATGAACTATTGTCAGTCTTCTATGGAGTCATTTTTACACTGAGAACGTATGCGGTTTGCGCCAATTTAAATAGATTAATGGACTAAACCCTTAAATCAAAAATCAGCTCAATAGTGCCTTGCCTCCATAGCTGAAGTCAATAAAGAATTGACTGAATCTAAGTCTATATAGGGCACTCAGAAACTCTAGGCGTGTTCACTGAAGCAAGTGGCATCGATTAACTCAATAGTTAATGCAACTTTTGTGTGTAGACAAGGGTAAAACGAGTCCCTCTGTGGATCTGAATCAAAGTGACTTAAGGAGCAGAAGCTGCACTGAAAGTCAGTAGAAACATCCACGACTCAGGTGATATTTCACACAACAAGGAATGAAGAACGAGTTGGTGCAGAGACAGGATCACAAACAAGCATACTACAAAATGTGCCTGTAAGAGGCAAGGAATATGGCCGCCCTCTGAGACAGACACAGAGGGCGGGCCAATCCCCCACAAGGGGATGGGACTAAAAGCTCCATCCCCACCTGACAGGAAGCAGGGGGGTGGAGCAAGGAGGCGGAGTATAAAAGGGAAGCCCTCTCCTTCACTCAGGCCCCAGCAGGCACAGAGGAAAGACCTCTCTGCCTGCTCCCCTGGCCGTGAATCTCGCTTGCCTGACCAGAAGGCCTGGCCTGAGCTCCCTACAGCCTGGGGCCCGGAGGACCGCCCCGAGTGGTCGGTGCTCGGCCGGCCAGAGGAGGCAACAGGCCCTGGGACCTAAGGGAGCAACTCTCCGCTGGGGAGCCAGACACTCAGCACCCTGACCCGGAGCCCTGGCAGCAGGAGGTGCCGCCTGACCACTGCAACCTGGAGGAGGTGCCCTCAGCAGAGGACCTAGAGAAACACCCCATAGCCAGGAGCCTTGCGGACCCGAGCCACCAGCAGAGACCTGCGACCTAGAGGAGCTGTTCTCCATGGAGGACCTGTGTGAGCCACTGCCGGCCCGACCCTCCCCGGATGAGGCCAATGGCCTTGGGAACTTCCCAATGGCAGACTACCCTGGTGTCCAGTAAGAGCACCGAACCAGGTACCCCAGGGGAAATAGAGAGGGGAGATGCAACCTAGTTCGGCAGCCCTCAACAGGCCATGGAATAATTGACCTGGGGCAGCGTGTTTCGGTAAGCGCCCTGCTGCCCCACCACGGAGGCACCGTTACGACCTGGGGTACTTGAACCATCCTGCCATAGCCTCGAAGGCTTGTTAGTAGTGTTCATCCTTACAGTGCCTCATTAAAAAAAAATCATTAAAGTGAACTAAAGATTCCAGAAACGTACCTGTGTCAGTGGGTCGAGGGAAAGTTTTATGAGTGAAAGTCTTGGATGAAAGTTTTGTGTGTGTACGTCAATGGGCGCGTGCAAGAATATCAGCAAGTCATGGTTAAATTCAAATTAATACTAGATTTACGTGAAATCCAAAACTTTGAGAGTCTGAATAATGGCAATTAAGGGAGTCAAGTTGCCTGAACTGTGTCTTCATCCTGTAAAGACACCGGCCTCCCATCTTCTTAGTTTGTATGTGGATTATGAAATACCACCGCTAATGTTTCAGTTCTTTTCTTCCTGTTTTGTCTTGTTTCTAGTGGTGCTCAATTCAGTGTGGGATTTAATGGAAACTCACCTGCTATATAAATGGCTGATTCCTTTTCTTGGTTGAGAACGGTGTTCCTGATATAACAGGACAAGCGTTGGCTTGACTGTTCTCTTACAATGACAGCGGTCTCTATTATAAACAGCCTGTTCTCCACTTGAGATTTTGTTTCGGAGGCTGTTGGTAAATGTCTCCCATTGAGATCTTTCCACAGCACCTCAGGCTCTGGGTACCAACCAGCTGATCGACAAACCACCTGGAGCCCTCCATCCTCGTGACCCTCAATAGAAATAAGAGGAGCAGAGCCTAGACCTACGAGAGAAATACATAAAAAATGTTATTCCATGAATTTATAAAACATAAAGGGGGGACGACAGTTTGTGGATCTTTTACTCACTCTACAAAATACTAATTCAGGTGGGTAGTCAGTTGAAGGGATAAATGGATACTGGGATATCTGAAATCCCAATACTCATGGCCACAAAAAAATGTAAACAAATATTTAAGATCATTACAATGAGTCAGGGGGAAACATTGTCCTCTCAGGAGAGGAGCAGCTGAGTGCTAAGCACCGTTGGAGATATGACCCATTTATTCAGATCTCTGAATGGGGTATGAACTTTTTGCATGTCTTCTAGTAAGGGTATGGGATATTTTATTTTCTTTTTTTCCTCTAATTGGCTTCAGGGTTTCTGTGTCAAAGCAGCACAGGAAAAACCAAGAGTGATAAATACATAACTCCATGTGGCCATCTTTATTACACAGTCTCAGGAAATAATAAGGCTGCATCTGATTTTAGCTACATCCCTAAGGAACAAACAGCAGTGAACCAATAAAAAGGCAGCTCCACCTTCACCAGACATCCTAGAATTACTGCACGGCATCTGTGGGGCCCAATTTGTAGACAAGTCCTTCCCCCGTAACTAAAGACCCCGTTAGGAGTCAGTCAACATAGGGCAAGAAAGTGCTTTGGCCATCCTGAGAACGTTTTCTATAACATGTTGGGAAAGTTGACAGAGTATTTTCCCTAGTGTGGAAGTGGCTGTTTGCTCAACTTTAGATGCACCGTGTTACTGTAAAATATTTCCCAGGCAGGGAGTCACAGTTGGTGGAATAGGAACAGTGGTTAAAGTATAATTTGACGGGCCCCAGAACCCTCCTAACCTCCGGGCCCCCTTCCCGTATTGTCTGGGCCCCCTTCATGCATGTGTGGGCCCCAGCCCAGGTAGGCATTTGCAACCACTTCTCAGTACCACATGCATCGGTTATCGCTCCATAAACATATTTATAATTTTATATGATGTTTATGTCTATAGCAATTATTGTCACAAACCAGCAAACACTGCATCACACAATAAGTACTGTGATTAACAATGGTGGGACGTAGGACCTGCCAGGAGCCAGGCCAGGGCAGAACATACGTTCCGCTGGATTCTTCTATTTTTAGGGACCCTGGAACTCTGGCCCCTCAAATTTGGGGGCCCCGGAACTGCGTTCCCCCTACTTTAACCCCTGAATAGGAAAGACTAAAGCCTGAAGACCGCACAAAGATACAACAGACACAAGCCACTGACCTGCTACCCACAGTTCCAGTACAGTTTCGTCATAAAATGAACCGTCTTGAACAAAACAGATATACTGTCCTTCATCAGAGGGTCTGATATTGAGAATCCTCAAGTCAACATTTCCATCTGTGAGTTCAGCTTTCAGAAGCTCTGTCCTTCCCCGGTACTCTGGCATCTGCCCTTCGTACTGATCCTTCCCGCCATGATACAGGTGCACAAAGGAAAGGAGTTTAGATCGGAACCATCTCACCTCCATGTTTGTCGCACTCATCCTGGGGGACAGGTGACAGGGTAACACAATGTCCTGACCCACAACCGCAGTGAGAGGGTTAAGGGGTCGAATCACTGTGAACTGGGCTGGAAATGAACCAGGAAAAAAATAAAATAAGCTCAGAGCATCTGTAGGGGCACAGCCAGACACTGAATCAAATTTACCTTTAAAGTAGGTGTTAGTTAATGTTGTGCGTCTGTTTGTTAGTATCATTACTAAAATCACTCTAATTCTGCTCAATAGACATTCTAACCACCGTCCAGCAAGACTCCACATTGTCAGTTTGGAACTCCATCTTGATTAATATCTCCGTTTTGTGTTCTTGGTAAAATTTGGTTTAGGCCTATGCTGTAAGTTTGTGAACAAGGAGTGTGAATGAAGGGTGTGTGTGTGAAGGGATCACTCTCAACCGCCAGCCAGTCCTTATGATGCACAAGTGCCATCTAACTGGCTGAAGAATGCAGACATCTCGGATTAAAGCAAACAGAAGGGGCCATCGCAGAAAGAAAAGAACAAAAATACAATCTAGTCTGCAAGTGACCAGCGATCTCACAGGAACCCTGAGACACCGTGACTCCCCAAGTCCCAGAGACTTACATGAGAGCCGGCCAGCAAGTATAAAAGAAGGGTAAGAACGGAAACTTTGGGTCTCATTCTGCAACTGTCATCTTGGAGCATCGGATTCGCGACCGACAGAGGCCTGGCTCCCTCCTCACGCCCAGCCTAGCTGGCCACTGTGCTGGCTTAAGCAACGCATGGAAGGATGGGTAATTATATCACATCAGCTTGCAGAACTTCTTGTGTGCGCGTGTGTGCACGCGTTTGTGTGTGTGCGTTTGTCTGTGTGTGATTGCTTTTTGCTATTCTTACATTTACAATAAATGTGGCATATTACCTTGACCCCCTGAATAAGATCCTGCTAGATTTTCTTTTGGAACAACACATCCACCTGGGAAGCAATCTTTACCTTGCAGTGTGTTCACCTTACACAGAAGGTGTGCTTCAGAAATACTCCCCGAAACCTCTTATATTGATATCATGGCAGTTTTCAAAAGGAAAAACACTTTATACATCACCACGATCCAACCCACCAGTTCCTCAACGTGTTCTTCAGCTTCCTTTTCTCTGTTTTGGACGCCCCATTCCAAACCAGGGGAGTGTAGCGGTACTTCCCGGCCATTGCTCTGTAAGTCTCCTCCTCTTCCCCCCACCCACACCATTTATAAATTCAGGGGAATGGCTAATGCATGTTGGACTTCTCTGGTGGGACTTGGAAGCTGCAGCAGGTGCCTCAAAAACAACGCCCAGGATCCTATCTGTTGCCGCAGTGCAGTCCCCTGCCGCTGAAGGGACATAAACTCTGTACCCCTCTAATAAATCAGCTTTTATTCCATCTGTCATCGTAGTCACGTTGTCACTGACTCAGTCCAATACATAACAGGGTGCACAGCGCCACAGCGTGCTGTTAACATGGAAAAATAAATCACCTAACAAACAACAGGCACAGTGCGATTCCTACCTGATTTCACCGGGTGAATATAACAAGTAAGAAGGAGAAGAATAAAACCAGGGAGAGGGGATTTGGCTCTGGAGCTGTTACAGGACGGGACAACCTTCATCTTCACTGGGACTCAACCTAGACAACAGAAAGTACGAAAAAAACATATAGTGAGTATAACCCTAATTAACACTAAATCACGACAGTCAGGGCTCGAGTATCGCAGGAGCTAAAGGGTCTGAAGGTGTGGGGTCCTGGCCAGAAAGGGGGCCCCAGGCTCCAGCCCCCGAAATCCCTGCAATAATCTGGCTCTCCTCCTGTCGGCACTGGGGTGGGGGGCCCTGGAGCCAGAGGCTGGGCTCTGTGCTCCCGCCCCACTCCTGGGCTAGCCAGTCTGCCTCCAGCTGTGGGGAGGCCCAGGGCCTGTTTGCTCTGCTGAGGGTGTGGGGCCGGCTGGTGCAGCCTCATCTCCACTCCAGCACAGGCAACTTTCGAGGGCCATGGCCTTGGGGGCTGAATCGGTGGCCTCTGTGCCGAGTGCCAGCCAGCCCCCTTGGACAGATTGGCCAAAGCGGAGCTGTGGTATCCTCTGGCCCCAGGCCCCCCCCCATCGCAGAGATGGGAGGGCAGATGTCCAGCCCCTGCGATGGGGGTGGCTCATGGTGGGAGGCAGCTCAGGTCCCCCGGGACAGTTAATCTGGCCCTGATGACAGTCACACATTAAAGCGAACACATTAAATCAAAAATGAGTAAATACAATAAGTGAATTCTCTCATATTACGGAGTTAGAACAGCCTTTCATTTAAAGTTGGAAATGTGTTTCCTTTATGGGTCTGACTTTGTCCCATCCCTACAAAATCCACGTTAAAAAAGTCCGGTCGGTGTAAAAGTTGGTAGTAATTTCGTCAGTGGAGTAAACAGTTTTAAGGGACTATAAAGTGTGTGTGTGTGTGAGTGATTTTTTTTAACCCATTTCTTTTCTTTAAACTTATCACGGGTTAAATGATTCGGTCCTATAGACAGAGCTAGTAAATAACAGAGTAGAGAGAGAAAGATCTCCTCCAGAAAGTTGGATGTCCAGGAATTTGTTACTTACTTTACAAAACAGAAACATACGGTTCCTTAGTTCAGACCGAATCTCCCCTTGAACACATTGAGAGCAGGATCAGGTCCAGTTTCCCTGAATCAGATACAAGAGGGAAGAAATAAATCGTGAAATCCAATCCCCAGTACAGCTGGGAGTTAAATCACAATAACGGGAGAAGGGAAAACAGATCGGCTGTGGTTTTGAAGGCAGAGTTCAAAGGCAAGGTTTATTCTCAGAGTAAAACACGTTTATTTCAGGATTGTGTGTGGCTGATTTTGCAGCTGATAATTCCCCAGGAATAAAAGTCCGGCCGGAAATCCCAGAGAACAGGGCGGACGGAGCCATCCAAGGTTTCTCCATAACTGGGCCCAGCCGAGGTCCCACCCCGGGGCAGTCCCGGCTCTCGGCCCTACAGCCCCAGGGCTCCCCCCGTGGGGGATCCGGCACCGTCCCCCCCCGCCGGGTGCAGAGAGGGACCAGCTGCCCCTGCCCGGGCAGTCCCGCTCCAGCTGCCCCACGGCGGGAGAAGGGGGGGCAGATCGGCCCCCGGCTGCCGATGTGCGGGGTGGAAATGGAAGGAGCCCCCCAGGCTGGCCGGGGACACGGCCGGGGACCGGCTCGCTCTGGAGGCTGCACAATGAATTAGACACAAACTTACAGGGGCGAGGGGCTGAACCCATCCTGCTGCCGAGGGGTCCTGGGTCTCCGCGGGGCGCTCAGCCCAGGCCCGCAGCGCCACAAAGCCGAAAACGAAAGTAATTTCTGTCCCTCCCTCCCGGCTCCGAGGCTCCTCCCGTGGTGCTGCTGCTGACAGCGGAAAACTCCGCTCCCGGGGCCGCAGTCTGGCCGCAGGAGACCCGCTGCATGTGCCGAGCAATCGGGGTATTTCTCCCTCCTGCTCCGGGGGAAACTCCCCTTTTCCCGGCTCCAGTAACACCAGCCTGTGCTCTGGGGAAGTGCGCTCCTTGGGGAAGCCTGGGGGTGAAAACCCAGCCCTGCTGTTCTCAGACCAGGGTCTCCCTGCATCAGCAAAACAAACAGGGAGTCCTGGGGCACCTTTAAAGACTAACACAATTATTTGTGCATGAGCTTGTGTGGGAGAAAATCCCTCACATTTGTTAACCTGGATCAAAGAGTTTATCTGATTCCCAGGTCAGATCCGTCAGCAGACACCGTGTCCTGCTGGGCTAAACAGTCACCAGCGGTTCCCAAATCCCTGAATCACGAACCCGCCAGGTTCTCGCTGTGAGCCGTGCAGAGATAGGCGCACACCCAGATAATCCCGGTGGAGTTTTTTTAGAGGTCCGTGTCACCGTCTGCCATGGCCTGAACAAGACTTGAAAGCGGAGGGAAGCCCTGACTGTGGAAATATAATTCAGTGTTTCTCAATCTTTAGTGGACCAGGGACCCCTAGAGATCTCCATTACTGTCCACAGAACACGTGATGAAATGTTCTCGAAAGAGCCAGTAACAGGGACAGGAGATTTAAAATGCTCCGGCCAAGTTTCCATCAATGTCTGCGGCTCGCATCTAGAAGCTTTGCTGTGGCTGGGGCATTTCGAATGGCTGCTTCCTCCCTCCGCACACAGCCCCCCGATTGGGGAACGGAATCCCTGCACCATGTCTGCGGACACCGCACTGAACACCGGCTGAGAAACACGGCTACAGTTAATAGATGGGGAGGAGATCATCTCTTTTATTGGATCGACTTCTCTTGGGGGGAGAAAAGTGTCAGAAAGTGAAGTGATCTGTTTTTGTGAGGGTCAGAACAACCTTAGCAGAAGAAGACAGCCCTGGAAACACGAACTGATCAGGGCCAATGCAGCACCGTGGAAACTGAGGCCCGTATCCAGAACGGGACTTGGTGGTGTTGTATGGTAAGTTGTGGTGCTCAGAAAAATCACTGGAACACCCAGGCTCCCTATACAAGGCCCGGGGAGAAACAGGACCTTACAATGTGATTCAGGAACGACAGGCTGGACACGGAGCTGCCTAGGACACCTAATAGGGGATGGAGATGTACATCTGTGTCCGAGAACCAGGGTGTCGCCGACCCCCAAATAGTCTGGGGTCCGGGCCCCGATCTGTCCCGGAGAGGGCCTGATCCATCCAGGGGAGGGCCTGACCTCTCCTGTGAGGGGAGACCTGATCCATCCCCTGGGGGTTGGATCCGGCTGGTGGTGGCCAAGCGCTGGATGGAAACAGAGATGGAGCTTGCTTCAGGGACAGGATTCCTGGAAAGGCAGACGGGGTTTCTGAGTAGGGAAACAGGAGGCTGCTGTTTGTTTCTCCTGGGCCCAGGACACAGGAACGTGTGGACACTGTTTGTAAATAATAACAACTACACCCAAAAATGCCTGACTCCAGCGATCAGTTTCTCCTCCCAGTAGAAGGATCTAGCAAGGCGCAAATGCTGGCTAACTGCTCGGTTCAAAGGAGCAATGGTGCGACCCAGGTCAGGATCTCGACCTAATGCCTTGGTGGGAAATATACGCGGGGAGTCGCTCAGTGAAGAGCCTGGGTAGAGGAGCAGATGACTGCTCAGCATCTCTGGCTTTTTGAGCTGACCAGACTTCATTGTACCTTCGCTCCGAGCTGATGTTCCTCCCCAGAGCCAGACAAACCCACACATGGATTGGCTGGAGAAAAATAAGGGGAAGAGACTGGGGCAGCTGGAAGGGGGATTGTTACTTTTCCTTTTGTGTGTGGAGCTGTACGAAGTTGGAACCAGAATCTTCTTTCCAGCTCTGAGCTGGCCTTGTGCAGGGGCTGGGCTGGACCCTCGAGACTGTAGCCATAAAGCTTAGAAGATTTCTCATAAAAGTGTCCTGCCACCAGCAGCCACCGCACACACACGGCTCTTGTGGCCCCCGGCCGCGCTGGGGGGAAGTGGGCAGGGCCAGCAGGAGAGATCAGCTGCAGGACCAGGAACCCTGCGTGCACGCATGTGCCAGAGTTGCCAACCTCTGCACTATGGGAACTGGTGTGTGAGCTCTGTGAGCCCGGGATCGGTCGCAAACCACACAGATGGGGCTTTGATCCTCTTCACAGAACAGTTTCAGAGCCTCCTGGTGTTCCCCACACATCTCCCTGCCTGCTCCCTTCGCCGGCTGCACGCTCAGCCTTCTGGCTGTTTCTATCATCTTCCCCAGCTGCCTGTTCGGCCGGAGGTTTCTCTGTTGCACAAAAACAGAGTCCTGTGGCTCTTTCAAAGACTAAAAGATTTTTTCTCTCCACTGGGGGCAGGAGACATCCGGATCAGATCCCTCCCAGCACTGGGTGATGCAGGCTCGGCAGAAACTGCCCACACTCCAGAGACAGGGTCTGTGAAATACTCCAGACAGACGGGACACGTAACGTCCTCCTGGAGACTTTCCACAGGGCTCTGTGCAGCCCTGGCTCCCGGGACTGGCAGTATAACAGGCTTCAGTGTCCTGATTTCACAGGATGCCCCACCTCCAGGAACAACGGCGTGTTTCTGTTTCCTCCTTGCTGGACCAGACCCAGCTCTTTGCTATGGGGAAGGAGCCCCTTGTTGATTTCAGCCCTGGGGGCTTTTGTGAAAAATGGGACACTAGGAGCCGGCCGTGTTCTGCTTGTGTGGAGGGTCCCTGAGACTTCACGGGGACACCAGCATCCACCTGGGACCCTGATCTGCAGGAGCAGGGGCTGGGTGGGTTTTAGGGGTGATGCTGAATTCACAGCAGGGTCAAACCTTGGGGAAGGTGAGGTCAGTGTTTGGAAACCCTGATTCCCATTTACACTCAGACTGCTCTGGCTCCGGGGAAGGGGGATTTATACCAGCAGATCCACCAACTCTGGTGATTTTATCTTGGGCTCCCAGTATTTGATGTTTGTTTGTTGCTGCGTTGTTGATTTGTGTGTTAAAGCCCCAGCTCCTGCAAGCTTGTGATGAGGGAAAACTTTCATTTGCTAAAGACTTGTGAGGAGGGGAAACTTTTGTTTGCTAAAGACTTGTGCTGAGGGAAACCTTTCATTTGCTAACCTTTTGACTGGGAAGAAATTCTGAAGATGTGACCCCCAGCGCAGCCTGTGAGCTTAGAAGTAGAAGGCCACAAAACTAACCCAGATTTAGCTGCTATTAATATTTTAAAATTCTGTCTTTTAAATCATATCTTTCATTGAAATGATTGTTTTAATCATTCCCCTGTGTATAACACCTTTTCCTCCTTCCCATCTATGGCTAGAGCATAGATAAGAATTAGAGAAAATAGGCATTCATCTATTTATTTTCTTTTTACAGAAAAGACTTTCCCTCTCTGTTTTCCAAGTCAATTGATGTTCTCAGATTCATCCATTCAAATTCAGAACAAGAAAATTAAACCTAATGGATTAGTTCAGGATTGACAGCACCGTAAAAGATTACACTATCTATAAATCTTCCCACAGAATGCTGTGCACCAATTCTAGCAGAGTGCAGAAAATAAGACAACAGAAATGGAGAAGAAACCAGACCAGATTGCTGGTTTTCTCTCACAAACTCCACACAGCTTTTCTCACCTCTTATTCCAGCACCCCCACTTACAGCTCAAAATTTTAACTACACCCACACTCAAGCAAGTCACCACTCTCGGCCTTATATGTGGCACTTGGCAGACGCTGATTGGTTACTCCTTCAATCCTCTCATTAACATATCTGCACCTCATTGCCTGATTGGTCCAGTCATAAACCAATCAAAGCAGCTAAACTGATCTGTCACCCAAAGCTGGACCTGGCTGAGAACTTGTGTCCTCCTGACCCCTCCCTTCCGGTGCGCAGTGACCTTAGCTCAGCTCGGCCTGTTGGCCATGGGCTGAATTACGCCCAGTAAAACCCAAAGGGGTAGCCGTGTTAGTCTATTGTAGAAAGACAA
>VOCT01085484.1:0-22219 GCA_007922175.1 Pelusios castaneus
CCCCCCCATTCCCTGGCAGCATGGGAGAATGCCCAAGACTGCTTACAGGAGATGCAGGCGAGTGAGGCTCCCCTGCCTTTATTGACCAATCAACGATAGGGTCAGCAGCTCAATGGGCTGACAGCCACCACAGAGCTGCTGCAGGAAGGAGGCTTCTGAATCCCCTGTGTTTTCTGCAGATGTGACAGATCCAAACAGCATAAAGGCAGCTGCACAGAGAGTGGAGGAGCATGTGCAAGGACATGGACTGAATCTCCTGATAAACAACGCTGGCATCTTGCGGATGACCACACTGGAGAATGAGAATGCGGAGACCATGGCCATTGTATACGCAACTAACACAGTTGGGCCCCTGCTGGTGAGTCAGGTAAGGACTCACCTGAAATCCAGGAAACTCCTCTGGCTCTGAGCAAGGATTGACCTGGAATGAGTGGGAACTCTTGGAGCATTTTTTAAATGGGCTAATTTTAAATGGCTAGTTTTTTAAATTATTTGTTTTCAATGACTAATTTCTTTAACTAAATGGCTAGTTGTCAAATGGCTAGGGCTTTTTAGTTTTAAATGGCCAGTTTGGGGCTTATTTTTAAAGGTATGCTGCTGCATTTTCAAACTCAAGAGAGATTCTCTAACATCCATTAGCATTGCTCACCAACAGGATTTGAACCTTCAGCACCAACCACAGACTTCTACTGCTTAAGCTAATGAAATAACTCCACTATCATATCATAGTAGTAGATTGTTCTGCCCTAATGCCCCAGCCAGTATGTTACAAATTCTCTTCTGGTTCACAGGTTGTTCCAAGGAGCACACAGCCCTAAGGGTGAGGGCCAGATTGTGCCCTGCGGAAGAGCCCCTTCACCATAATGCTCCTGCCCAGAGGCTGGCCACAGCCCCATTCCATGTATTCTCAGTGCTCAAGGACTGTGCAGGGCTAGTGCCTACATTAAGGCTCACCTCTCCAACAGAGCAGGGATGGAGCAGACCACACTCTTTGCAAAGAGAGCACACTCTGCCCCATAGAAGGGTGCCCCAGCCATCACGTTCCCAAGACTTATTAGATGCACTAGCCAGCCTGAATCATGTTCAGAACCTCCCTCTTCCTGGCATTTACATCACTGACAGGTTCCTTTCCTGGAACTGGAGTTTTACCTCATCATCACATCAGTGTCAAAGTAGATGAAGTTATAAAGGGTAACAAGAAAACATTCTTCAAATATGTTAGAAACAAGAGGAAGACGAAGGACAGCACAGGGCCGTTACTCAATGAAGAGGAAAAACAGAAACATTAAATGTGGAAATGGCAGAGGAATTAAATGATTCCTTTGTTTTGGTCTTGCCCGAGAATGATGGTGGCATTTGGATGCCTACCTAGTGAAGGGCAGTAAAAATGGGATAGAACCAGAAGCTAAAATAGGGAAAGAACAAGTTAAAAATTACTTAAGTAATTTAGATGTCTTCAAGTCTCCAGGGCTTGATGATATGCACCCTAGAATACTCAAGGAGGTATCTGAGCCCTTGGCTATTATCTTTGAAAAATCATGGAAAACTGGAGAAGTCCCAGAGGACTAGAGAAGAGCAAATATAGTGTCCATCTATGAAAAGAGAAATAAGGACAACCCAGGGAATTATAGACCAGTCAGTTTAAGCTCTCTACCAGGAAAAATAAAAGAACAAATAATTAAGGAATAAATCAGAAAATATCTAGAAGAGAATAAGGTGTTAAGTGATGATCAGCATGGATTTGTCAAGAGCAAATCATGTCAAACCAAACTGATAGTTTTTATAGCAAGGTAACAACCCTAGTGGATAGAGGTGAAGTGGTAGATGTGGTGTATCTAGACTTTAGTAAGGCTTTTATATGGTCTTGCATCTGCATCATCTTCTCATTAACAAACTAGGGAAGTGCCATCTACATGGAGCCACTATAAGATGGGTGCATAACTGGTTGAATAACCACTCCCAGAGAGTAGTTTTCAATAGCTATGTCTACACTTGTAAATTTAGGTCGACTTTAGCTAAGTCGACTTAACTAAGTCGACTTTAAGTTACAAAGGCAACCTAGAGCATCCACACTGGATGCCTAGGTCAACTTCTAGGGGTTAGGGGGACCTAGGGCAGGTCCACGGGGGTAGGAGGGGCACCCCTTGCCCAGTGCCAGGGGGCTCAGCCTTTGCCCCATTGTACATGGGGGACAGGGACCCTGGCAGGGCATAGGGGCAGGGTGGACAGGGCTCTGCCCTGTGGGGGGGCATGCCAGGCTCCCCCTGTGACACCCCCCCCCCGGCAGGGAGGGCAGTGGTGGAGTCCTGGAGTAGCCCTAAGTCGACTTAGAGCTTCTCCAGGTCTACACTGGCTTAAGTCGACTTGAAAAAGTCGACTTAAGCCTTAGGTCGAATTAAAATGAGGTTTTATAAAGTCAACTTAATTTTCATTAAGTTGACTTTATTTTCCTTAAGTTAACTTAAGCAACTTGCTTAAGTCGACTTAAGGAAACTGTAGTGTAGACGCAGGGTAAATTAAGTTGACTTAAGCAAGCTTAAGTTGACTTAATTTCCAAGTGTAGACGCAGCCAACGGTTCACAGTCATGCAGGAAGGTCATAACAAGTGGGGTACCACAGGGATTGGTTCTGGGTCCCATTCTGTTCAATATTTTCATCAATGATTTAGATAATGGCATAGAGAGTACACTTATGAAGTTTGTGGATGATATGAAGCTGGGAGGGGTTGCAAGTTCTTTGGAGAATAGAATCACAATTGAAAATGACATGGATAAACTGGTGAAGTGGTCTGAAGTAAAAAGGATGAAATTCAATAAGGACTAATGCAAAATACTCCACAATCAGTTACATACATACAAAATGAGTAATGATTTCCTAGGAAGAAGTACTGAGGAAAGGGATCTGGGTTTCATAGTGGACCACAAGCTAAATATGAGTCAACAATGTAACACTGTTACCAAAAAAACCCACAAAAAAACCCCATCATTCTGGGATGTATTCACAGGAGTTTTGTAAGTAAGACACAAGAAGTAATTCTTCCTCTCTACTCCATGGTTATTAGGCCTCAACTGGAGTATAGTGTCCAGTTCTGGGAGCCTTACTTTAGGAAAGATGTGGACAAATTGGAGAAAGTCCAGAGAAGAGCAACAAAAATGATTAAAGGTCTGGAACACTTGACTTATGAGGGACGATTGAGAGAACAGGGCTTGTTTAGTCTGAAAAAGAAGAGACTGAGTGGAGATATGACAGTTTTCAAGTACCTCAAAGGTTGTTACAAGGAAGAGGGAGAAAAATTATTCTCCTTAATCGCTGATGATAGGACAAGAAGCAATGGGCTTAAATTACAGCAAGGGAGGTTGGACATTAGGAAAACATTCCTAACTATCAGGGTGATTAACCACTGGAATAAGTTACCTACGGGAGTTATAGTACCCCCATCATTGGAAATTTTTAAGAGAAAGTTAGACAAACACCTGTTAGGGATGCTTTAGTTGGTACTTGGTCCTGCCATGAGTGCAGGGGACTGGACTCGATGACATCTCATGGTCCCTTCCAGTTCCATGAATCTATGACATGATTCTTGGTATTTCCCCCAGGAGTTCCTGCCATTGCTGAAGAAGGCTGCCCAGCAGAGCACACGGACAGGGCTGAGCTGCAGCAAGGCGGCCATTGTCAACATGTCCAGTTCCTTAGGTTCTTTAGGACAATTTGTATTTCCGGAACTGTGGAAAGTTCCCAGCTATCGCTGCAGCAAGGTACAATATTGGACCACTCTCATTCCCATCCAGAGTAACTAGCTCCCACCCTGTATCAACACAGGCACCTCCTCTACTGTTTCTTCTGTAAACATATGTCTTCCTCATGCTTCCAATCACAGCTACTGCTCTAGAACCTTCCCAGCCCCCTCCTGCATATGTCTTCTTGCTACAGAGTTAAGGAAAGAGTACATGTGTCCCTGCATCTCCCCCTTTAAAATCCAGCTTTAGCCACAATTACTCTTTAAGGCTATGTCTACACTGGCAAGTTAGTTCGAATTAAGGAGGCTTAATTCAAACTAACTAAAGCCATGGATACAGTAGGCTTTAGTTAGTTCAAATTAAGGGTTTCCTTAATTCGAACTAATAAGTTTGAATAGGGTATTCGAACTAAGGGGTTAATTTGAACTAACTATTTTGAATTAACCAATGTGGCCATGTGAATTCGAACTAATTTCTTAGTTCGAATTAACCGTCCATTGAAATGAACGGGGATCGCTAATTCGAACTAAGCAAGTGCTTGCTTAGTTCGAACTAACGTTCCAGTGTGGCCATGCTAGTTCAAATTAGGCTAATTCGAACTAGCTAAAATTAGCTCAAATTAGTTAGTTCGAATTAACTAATTCGAACTAATTTTAGCAAGTGTAGACATAGCCTAAGAAATTAGAGATCTGGACACATTACCAGCTTCAAGTTCCAAAGGGGTAACCATGTTAGTCTATTGCAGAGAAACAGAGTTCTGTGGCACTTTTAAAGACTAACAGATTTGTTTATCGCATGAGCTTTCATGGGAGAAAATCCCACTTCGTCAGATGCTTTGAAGATGGGAAACTTACAGAATGGGAGGAAATTAAATGCAGGGAAGTGTATGACATAGGTCATCATAGGATCAGGTTGGGCTGTAACAGCAAATCAAAATAGATGTTAAGATTGAAACACTGGGGAACAGCATATGGAGGAAGGTGAGGTCAAATCACCTGTTGTAATGAGAAAAAAATCCATAGTCCCTGTTTAACCCCAAAGCACCTCTAATTTACTTACGCTATATTGATGACATCTTCATCATCTGGACCCATAGAAAGGATGCCCTTAAAGATTTCCATGGAGATTTCAACAATTTCCACTCCACAGTCAAACTTAGCCTGGAACACTACACACAGGAGATCCACTTTCTGGACACTACAGTGCAAATTAGTGATGGGCACATAAAGACCACCTTATACCACAAACCTACTGATCACTATAGTTACCTACATCCCTCAAGCTTTCATCCAAGACACACCACACAATCCATTGTCTACAGTCAAGCCCTACGATATAACAGCATTTGCTCCGATCCCTCAGACAGAGACAGACAACTTCAGGATCTCTACCAAGCATTCTTAAAACTACAGTACCCAACTGCAAGTGAAGAAACAGATTGGCAGAGCCAGATGGGTACCCAGAAGTCAACTACTACAGGAGAAACCCAAGAAAAAAACCAACAGAACACCATTGGTCACCACCTACAACCCACAAGTCAGACCTCTTTACCACATCATCAAAGATCTACAGCCTATTCTTCAAGATGATCCCTCACTCTTTCAAGTCTTGGGAGACACACCTCTCCTTGCTTACAGATAACACCCCCCCCCCCACCCTTAAATGAATACTCACCAGCAACTACAGATCAAACAACAGAAACATTAAAGCAGGAACATATCCCTGCAACAGACCACACTGCCAACTTTGCCCACACATCTACACTAAAGACACCAACACAGGACCAAATCAAGCCACCCACTCCATCAAGGGCTCATTCACCTGCTCATCCACCAATGTGATTTATGCCGTCATGTGCCAGAAACGCCCCTTTGCCTTATGTATTGAACAAATTGGACAGTCTCTGCGCAAAAGAATAAATGCACACTAATCTGACATCAGAAATTGCAACACTAAAAAACCAATCGGGAACTCTTCAATCTCTCTGCTCACTCCATTGAAGACTTGCTAATAGCTGTGCTAAAATAGATGAATAACAAATCACAGCTTCAAAGAGAAACTGCAGAACTCAAATTTATATGCAAATTTGACTCAGTTGCCTTGGGTTTAAACAGAGACTATGGATTTTTCTCTCATTACAACAGGTGATTTGACATCACCTTCCTCTATGTGCTGTTTCCCAGTGTTTGAATCCTAACATCTATTTTGATTTGCTGTTACAGCCTGACCTGATCCTATGTCATACACTTCCCTGCATTTAATTTCCTCCCATTCTGTAAGTTTCCCATCTTCAAAGCAACTGACAAAGTGTGATTTTCTCCCACGAAAGCTCATTATCAGCTTCAGTTTCCTTTTGGCAGTGAGTAAGATTTAGTTTAGTGGGAGTCTCTTCTCTGCTGGGAATGCTATTGCTACTAGGATAACAGAAATTCAGTTGCTGGTGCCATCTGTTCCTGGTTTACTGAACCACTTCCTCAGCATAAGCTGTGTAGGATCTTTAGGTGCAGCAGTCAAAGCCAGCAGCTGGGCTTGGCCAATGATTTTCCTCCCTTGATTTTAGCAATTTCCTGATTTCAGAGTGGCTGATCATTCCAGAGCATAAGGATAAAAGCAGAGCACCCTGGGATTTAGCATCTCACAGCCTTATGTCCCTTGCATAGGGAGCAGCAAAGATGGATGAGATTTATTGGACAGCTTTGTTTTGATCTGTCACCCCTGACCAGCTGAGCTGGGTTTGTCCAATTATTAAAGCAGAACCTGCCCTTTAGCTCAGCAGTTCTGTTTATGTTCTGTGCTACTACCTCTGCTCATGGTGTACCCCATCCACAGGTTGCTCTGAACATGCTCACCAGGTGCCAGGCCACAGAGTACAAAGGCTATGGAATTCTGAGCACTTCTATCCACCCTGGCTGGGTGAAAACCAGAATGGGAACAGAAAAGGTAGGGGCCGTAATACATTTACAATCCCTTGGTTAGGGTGACCAGCAACTTCCATCCAAGGGACACACAGGTCGTACAGTCTTGACTGCCACAAACTCATCTGTATGCCCAGAGCACAACTCCATGAAATTGGAATTAAAACTGTGTCCATGCCATGAGGGTAAACCATTGCAAGGATGTTGTAATTATCCCCCCATAAAACATAACTCTGATTTCCTAGCAGTGCCGTCCCTTGGACGGAGCGGAGCCCAGGGCTAATCGCCCTTCGTGGGGAGTGCAGCAGGCCGACCTGCTCTGCCCCCAGGGACTCCGGTCGCCCCCTGGGGAGCCAGCCCCGGTGGCAGCCACAGGGAGCTGCGGCCACGGGCGGTGGCAGGGAGCTGACGCTGCAGTCCTGGGGAGCCGCGGCCACAGGGAGCTGACTCTGCGGCACCGGGGATCCGAGACTCCGGCCCCAGGGGGCAGCGGGAAACTGAGGCTCCGGCCCCAGGCGGTGGGGAGCCAAGGCTGTGGCCCCAGGGGCCAGCAGGGAGCCACGGCCACCTATCGGTGGGGATCCAGCCCCGGGCGAGGCTGCCGCACCCCAGCCGCAGCTGGGCCCCCGCACCTGCCACACCCCTGGGCCTGCCTGCTCTGCCCTGGAGGCGGGGAACAGGGCCGGCCCAGAGGCCAGAGGAAGCGTTCCTGGCCCACCCCGCTGCCTTCACCGTAACCGCGGGGCCCCGGGCGATCGCCCCATTCGCCCCCCCCCCCGCCACTCAAGGACGGCCCTGTTTCCTGGGCTTGTAACGGTTAAATTTCAAATTACTTATGGATACATTCAACCACAACACCAGTTTAGCATAGTTTTTGTTTGGGAATTTCCTTTGCTTTTGGGTTTGTTTTTTTTAAAAAACAACTAGAATTTCCCTATATAAATCCAAAGAGAAAGTAACTCTGATGTGATTTCTATGATTTAAGGATATGTATTCATCTGAAATCTTCTAGTAATTTAAATTAGGGTGGCCAGATTTGGCAGTATCTTCTGCCTGCTTTATCCCGCTTTGGTACAGCACAAAGCAATCAAGGCACACTGTCCTGTTCCCACCAGCTTCTAACCTGCACATTTCTTTGCACAGTCCACTTCCTCTCTCTCTCCCCTGAGCAGCCCATGGCACAGTGTGCAACAGCCAAGGGTTTGGCCATACTAGTCCAGATCCTTGGAGCCATTTAGGTACCTAACTCCCACTGATTTCTATAAAGGCAATATCCTGGCACGTATACTCTGCTGACCTCAGTTCCCCCTATGGTTTAATCTGAAGAGAGTGGGCCTGATATGCCACTGACCTGCACCTTGTACAGTTGCACCAGTGTAAAGTGGGCATTTAGAACCACCTCCTCAGAACCCTAACATTGCACCCCCACTTTGCCCAACTGTGAATAGTTATTCCTATTGTATGTAGATAAGCATTGTCATGCCCCATGCCAGACATGGCTCATAAATAGTGCATACAAAACTCCCCATAATGTTTTATTGCAAAGGAAGTTTAATTATTTGGAATGAGGCTGAGGGCCTGACCCATACCCCACTGAAGTCACTGGAAAAACTCCTATTGCCTGCTCTTGGATTTTGATACACTTCGATAAATGCACAAGTATGAGAAATTTCAACTCTCATTTTTGTACATCGTGTGTGTTGTGGTAACACAGAGCCTCCAGTCCCATTGTGCTAGGCATTGAGCAAATATAAGACAACTTACCCTGAAGGCCCTAGTGAAGCTAATCGGAGGAGACGTTGAGGGAGGAGACATGGTCCTGAGCATATCCACTGGCAGGAACATAGTGACACTGGCCTGAAGGGTGCAGCTTTCCCCTGCCTTATAGCATCACTTTTACCTTACAGGCCCCACAGACTGTGGAGGAAACCACTCAAGCAATCCTGAAGATGCTTTCCACGCTCTCGGAGAAGGAGAACGGTTCCTTCGTGGGCTGGGATGGCCAAATCTATCCTTGGTGACAGATGTGTTTGTCAGGTGTGGCAGGAATCCTTCACTAGATCAGGAAGGTGCCTGCAGCCTTATCTGTACTGGATACCCCAGTAAATACTTTGAGCTGAATTACAATGCCTTTCATGATCCTGATCCTTTCTCCTCTGCAGGTAGGAGAGACCTTAAACCCCACTATGTTGTTACTGATTCATCTAAAGAGATGAACATTCAGGTACCTGAGGCAGGCATAGTTGGCTCTAGAGCTGGGTAAGCAGGGCAGTTTTCCTTGGCACTAACTTCCAGGGTACATGAAATTGCTGTGCTATGCGCCTTTTGGGGAGGTAGGATCTCCTCCAACTGGCTGGCCTTTCATTTGTGTGCGTGCACGTGCATGCTTGGCTTCTCAGGAGTGAATGGAGACAAAAGCTTTGGAAACAGTTTCTGCATTGGCAGGCAAAACAAGTAGGGCCTCCCCGAAACTTGGACTTTTGAGTAGAAGACATGAATCACAGGGCAGTCACTGTAGATGATGTGTGTCATGCCAGGTGAGCGTGGGTGAGTGTGAGATGGCCCTGCACTGTGCAGCGAACAGCAGACACATCACAAACAATTAGAAAGAATATTTATCAAGTTTTTATTTTGTTGATTATTTCATCACCACTACTGGGATAACTCACTGCAAACCATAGGGAGCTTCATGGATTGTTCTAGCAAGAATCCAGGGGTTCTATCCAATCACATTTGTTTGCTGGGTCAAGTAGGAAATGCATGCAAGCTCATGGTGAAGTTTCTTCTATAGCCACATGGGCATGTTGTGAGAAGACTCCCATTTCACCCATTCCACTGATCCCCACTAAGAAAAGGTTACTTACTGTAACTGGTGTTCTTCGAGATGTGTTGCTCCTGGCCATTCCATAGTAGGTGTGTGCGCGCCTCGTGCACGGAACGCCGGAATTTTTTCCCCTAGAGATCCCGTAGGGGCCGGCTGTAGCGCCCCCTGGAGTGGCGCCGTTGCGGCACCTCTATATAAGCCACAGCCGGCCCTACCCCCTCAGTTCCTTCTTGCTCTTATTCCGAGCGGGGACGGAGGGCGGGAAGTGGAATGGCCAGGAGCAACACATCTCGAAGAACACCAGTTACAGTAAGTAACCTTTTCTTCTTCTTCGAGTGATTGCTCCTGTCCATTCCATAGTAGGTGAATCACCAGCCTTACCTTGAGGCGGAGGGTCGGAATCACAGCTTCGCTGAGAGCAGGACTGCTCTGCCAACTGCCGCGTCCTCTCTCGCTTGCTGCGTAATCGCATAGTGTGCTGCGAAGGTGTGGACTGAAGACCACGTGGCTGCCTTGCAAATGTCCACTAACGGCACACCCCCTAGAAAGGCCGTCGAGGAGGCCTGAGCTCTTGTCGAGTGTGCCTTGATCGGGGGCGGTGTAACCTTTGCCCGGTTATAGCATTCGCGGATGCACTCGACTATCCATCCGGAGAGCCTCTGTGATGAAATGGGCTCTCCCTTCATTCTGTCTGCTACTGCCACAAACAGTTGTGTGGATTTGCGAAAGGGTTTTGTCCTGTCTATGTAGAACGCCAGGGCTCTGCGCACGTCTAGCGTATGCAGCCTGCGTTCCCTGTCCGAAGCATGTGGTTTGGGGTAAACACCGGCAGACAAATGTCCTGACTGGTGTGGAAAAGGGACACCACCTTTGGACGGAAGGCCGGATGCGGGCGCAGCTGCACCGTGTCCTTATGGAAAACCGTGTAGGGTGGACCTGCTGTCAGGGCTTGAAGCTCTGACACCCTTCTGGCCGATGTAATGGCCACGAGGAAGGCCACCTTCCAGGACATGCACAGCAGTGAGCAGGAAGCTAGAGGCTCGAAGGGCGGGCCCGTCAGCTGGGTCAGGACCAGATTTAAGTCCCATTGCGCCACCGGTGGACGGGTGGGGGGAAAGAGCTTATCGAGGCCTTTGACAAAACGTTTGACCATCGGGGCCGAAAAGACTGTGCCCCCTTCCGCTCCCGCATGGAAAGCCGAGATGGCTGCCAGGTGGACCTTGACCGAAGCGGATGCCAAGCCCGACGACTTGAGATGCCATAGGTAGTCGAGGATATCCGGGAGCGGGGCTGACCTCGGAGCGATCCCTTTGTCTGCCATCCAGGTCGAGAACCGTTTCCACTTTGCCCCATAAGCGGAGCGTGTAGAGGGCCTCCTGCTGTTGAGCAGGACCTCCTGGACCTCCTCCGAGCATAGTCGCTCGTTTGGGGTCAACCACTCAGGTACCACGCCTTGAGGTGGAGCGATTGGAGGTTCGGGTGCAGGAGTTTCCCGTCGTCCTGCGACAAGAGGTCCGGTAACAGGGGTAGATCTATCGGGGCTCTGGATGAGAGGTTCCAGAGGGTTGTGTACCAGTGTTGCCTGGGCCATGCTGGGGCCACCAGAATCACTGTGGCCTTGTCGTGCTTGATCTTTAGAAGCACCTGGTTCACTAAGGGTGTCGGGGGAAAGGCATACAAAAGCTTCCCTGTCCACTGGATCGTGAACGCGTCCGCTATGGAGCCCGGGCTTTGTCCCCTGAACGAGCAGAAACTCGCGCATTTGGCGTTGGAGCTTGAGGCGAAGAGGTCCAGACGGGGAGTTCCCCACCTCTGGAAGACCTCTCTCAGGACCTCCCATTTCATTGACCACTCGTGGGTCTGAAACTTCCTGCTGAGGTCGTCGGCCAGCGTGTTCTGCGACCCCGGTAGGTAAGATGCTATCGGCAGTATTGAGTGTAGGATGCAAAACTCCCAGAGGGCGAGTGCTTCCTTGCAGAGACGGGAGGAGCGGGGACCGCCTTGCTTGTTGATGTAATACATGGCAGTTGTATTGTCCGTCTGTATGGAGACTACTTTCCCTTTTAAGTGCTCTTTGAATGCCTGGCAGGCCAGACGAACTGCCCTGAGCTCTTTCATGTTTATGTGTAACGGGAGCTCCTCGATCCCCCAGCGGCCCTGGGTCCTCAGCTGGCCTAGGTGTGCCCCCCAGCCCAGATCTGACGCGTCTGTCACCAAGGAGATGGAAGGGCTTGGGGCTTGGAAGGGTAGCCCTGCGCAGACCTGGTCCTCCTGGCACCACCAATCTAGGTCCCTCAGAGCCTGCGCGGAAGGGGCCACTATCATGTCGAGATCGTCTCGGCTTGGGCGGTACACTGACGCTAGCCACCGCTGAAAGGGGCGGAGACGTAGTCGAGCATGCCCGACCACGTAGGTACAGGCCGCCATGTGCCCCAGTAACCTTAGGCACATCCTTACTGAAGTTAGTGGATGTCTCTGTAACCCCCTTATGGTATCTCGGATCACTTGGAACGGAGAACGAGGAAGTGATGCCTTTGCTACTGTCGAGTCCAGGACTGCCCCTATGAACTCTATCCGTTGGACCGGCACTAGGGAAGACTTGCGCTGGTTGACCAGTAGACCAAGACGACTGAACACGTCTTGTATGATCTGCAGGTGGAGAGACACCTCTGTCGGCGAACGGCCTCGTACAAGCCAGTCGTCCAGGTAAGGGAAGACCTGAACTCTTCTCCTTCTGAGGAAAGCTGCCACTACTGCCAGGCACTTGGTGAATACCCTGGGTGCCGCAGCAAGTCCGAACGGGAGGACCGTGAATTGGAAGTGCCTGTCTCCCACTTTGAAGCGCAAGAACCGCCTGTGACGCGGGGTTATTGCTATGTGGAAGTAGGCGTCCTGCAAATCGAGGGCGGCATACCAATCTCCCGGATCCAGGGATGGGATAATTGAGGCCAGTGAGACCATGCGGAAACGAATCTTGCGTAGAAAGCGATTCAGGAACCGCAGGTCTAGGATGGGACGGAGGCCCCCTTTTGATTTGGGAATGAGGAAGTATCTGGAGTACACCCCTTTCCCTTTCAGTTCTTGAGGAACCTCCTCTATCGCCCCTTTCTCCACGAGGGTCTGAACCTCTTGGGCCAACAGATGTTCGTGAGATGGGTCCCTGAAGAGGGACGGGGTAAGGGGGGAGCGGAGCGGGGGGGGCGAAGAGAACTGGAGTGAGTATCCATGCTGCACCGTGCGGAGCACCCATTGGTCCGAGGTAACTAGGGCCCAGGCACGGTGGAACCGGGATAATCTGTTGAGGAAGGGCAAGGGAATTGGATCCGCAGCGATAATTGGTACGTCGTCCCCGATCGTACCCTCAAAAGGCCTTCCTGGGCCCGGAGGGATGGCGCTGCCCTCCCTGGTTCTGGTCCGGGGGGCGACGGCTTGCCCTGCGCCCATTACGGCCTCTCCTTCTGTCCCAGTCCTGGCGCCGTTGGTATGGGCGAGCCGATGCCTGTGGCTTAAAGGGCTTTCTTTGCGCTGCCGGGGCGTGGAGGCCCAGCGATTTCACCATTGCCCTGGAGTCTTTAAGGGACTGAAGCCTGGAGTCTGTCTGAGACGCAAACAGCTCCGGCCCCTCGAAGGGCAGGTCCTGAATGGTGGACTGGACCTCGGTGGGAAGGCCCGAAGCTTGGAGCCACGAACTCCTTCGCATGGTGATGCCTGATGCCATCACTCTGGCTGCAGCGTCCGCTGCGTCCAGGGCCGACTGAAGGAGGGCTCGGGACACCACCTTACCCTCCTTAGACATAGCTGCCAGCTCGGACCTCGAGTCCTGGTCCAGCTTGTCGGTCAGCTTATCGAGGGCCGCCCATGAGTTGAAAGTGTACCTGCTGAGGATCGCTTGTTGGTTGGCGATCCTCAGCTGGAGACCCCCCGAGGAGTACACTTTACGGCCAAACAGGTCCATTTTCTTTGCGTCCCTCGACTTAGGCGTGGGACCTTGGTGACCCTGCCTTTCTTTTTCATTGGCCGTCTCAACCACCAGCGAGTTCGGGACCGGGTGGGAGTAGAAGTGCTCGTAGCCTTTAGCGGGGACAAAGTACTTTTTCTCCACCCGCTTGGCTGTTGGAGCGATAGAGGCCGGAGTTTGCCACAGGGCTTTGGTCGTGTTCTGCACTGTCTTAATCAGGGGCAGGGCCACCCTGGAGGGACCCTCTGGGAGGAGGATGTCGACCATGGGATCCGCTTCCTCCATGACCTCCTCTGCCTGGAGGCCCATAACCTTTGCCACTCTCCTAAGCAAGTCTTGATGCGACCTGCTGTCATCGGGGAGAGTGGCCGGTTTTGCTCCTGCCACTGCCTCATCCGGTGGAGACGAGGACGACTCTCCCGCCGGGTCCGCCGGCGGGTCCAGTGCTCCTGAGGACTGTGGGCCCTCCCTCGTTGAGGGGTCGTCCAAGGTCCTTCCTGCCCGGTCCCGAGCAGGGGCCCTCCCCAACTCTGGAGGAGCACTTGCTGTGCAAGACGGTTGATGTCTCGACGACAGAGTGGAAGGAGGCCTGTCCGACAATGGGCCCTGGGCCTGATGGTATGCCCATGGGGTCCAGAATGGCCACTGTTGGGGTGGTTGCCACTGGCGCCCATCCCCATGGCCGGCCTCTCTCCTCCCGGAGCGGCTCCTGCTCCGTCTGGCGGAGCTCATACTGTCACCCGACTCGGATGAAAACCTGCTCCGTGGGGACCAAGGTGGGGCTGTGCCGCGGACCGGCGAGTAATGCCGCCCTGCCGCCGGGGTCGCTACTCGCGGTGCCGACAGGCGGCGGTGCCGTGAAGATTCACGGCTCAGGCGCTCTGGTGGGGACCGGTACCGTGGGGCCCCTGCTGCCGCTATCACCGTTGGTGGAATGGGTGATCGGTGCCGCTCCGGGGGCGAAATGTACTGGGAACGCTCCCCGTGGGCCTGGCCTGCAGAAGAAGGCCGCGCCTGCTCCAACGGCGAACGGTGCCGTGGAGGGCTTCGGTGCAACAGCGCCGGTTTCCCTTTCGACGGCACCGATCTCTGCGGTGCCGGAGGGTGGGTCTCTGGTGCACACGGTGCCGTGTGAGCAATGAGATCTCGAGCCGCTTCGAAAGCCTCTGGTGTCGAGGGCAGCTGGAGGTCCTCATCCAGGATCGCCCTGGTGGGTGAGGCGTTGGACCCCGGACTCGACGAAGCCTTCTCACGGCCCGGAGTCAACGGGGTCGGAGCTTGCCGCTCCTGGAGCTGACGGTCCGAGCCCGGTACCGTCTGCGCTCCTTGCTTCGAGCGCTTGACAGGTGATCTGCCTCTGTCCGAGCGCCTCTTCTTTTTAGCCGGACCGGGGGAGAGGGAGCGGTGCCGTGTTGACGGCGCCGAGTGCTTCGGCGCCGGCGGCGGGAGTCGGTGCCGTGGTTCTTTCGCTGCTTTGGCGGGTCTCGGTACCTCGCCAATGGCCTCCGGGGCGCTCCGCACCGACGGTGCCGCGCTGGACCCGGCTCCCCCGGTGCTTGCCGGCCGCAAGGCGTCCTCCATCAGGAGGAGCTTGAGTCTGTGCTCCCTCTCCTTTTGGGTCCTTGGGCGGAACCCCCGGCAGATCTTGCACCATTCTCGGAGGTGGGACTCCCCCAAGCACCTCAAACACTCACGGTGCGGATCGTCCAGGGGCATGGGCTTACGACAGGCCCCGCAAGCCTTGAAGCCTGGCATGCCCCGGCCCCGAGACGGGGCTCTTCGATGGAAGAATCGACTATTGACTCCAATGGAAGTTATCTATACAAATCTACTAACTAGGGTACTGCTAGTGAACTAGCCAATGTTCCAGCGACCGTCAGGGCGGTAAGAAGGAACTGAGGGGGTAGGGCCGGCTGTGGCTTATATAGAGGTGCCGCAACGGCGCCACTCCAGGGGGGCGCTACAGCCGGCCCCTACGGGATCTCTAGGGGAAAAAATTCCGGCGTTCCGTGCACGAGGCGCGCACACACCTACTATGGAATGGACAGGAGCAATCACTCGAAGAAGAACCTCTGAATGCAGGTAGGTTTTGCTCAGTGGGAGCATTTTGGCCTATCAAGCAGCTTCCAATAGCCTGAAACTCAGCAATAAGACACATCCAGCCATCCTGAGTACCTACTGGGTGCTAGCTGTGACCGGTGCCTCCTGGGATACCCTCCTGGACGTGCAAAAATCAGGGCACGCTGCAAAACTGGGAGCCAAACTCCCCACACACTGCTGGATGGTACTTAAACCAGTCTCCCTATCAGTCACAACCAGGCTTCTGGTTCCCCACACCAGATACCAAGAAATCTGCCCACAATCGAAACAGCCCCTTTATTGCACTCCAGCTCCTCTGGCTCCCACCTAGCCGCACGGTCCCTTAAAGATATAGGTTCTCCTGACCCCAAAGGGCCAGCCACATCACACAGAACAATATAGGTTTGGATCTTACCCAAAATACCACACTGATAGCCAATCCTTTAGTAACTACAACTAAAGGTTTAATATAAAATGAAAAGAAGCAAAATACGAGAGACGTTAAAGGGTCAAAGTTAATCATATACATACAAATGATTTAAAGTTCATGTAGAGCAGTTTGCAGGCTTGTTCCTCTGGTAAACACCCAGCACCCGGGTAGGCCTCAATCCTTTGTCCAGTCTCAGAGGAATAGTTCCAGAGATGGGTGTTGGCTGTAGACTGGGGACTTGAGAACAAGATGGAGTCGGGGCTGCTGCCTTTTATCACCTCTGGCCTTCTCCATGCTGTGTGTAGTTCTTTCCAATCAAAATGGAGTTGAATCACATGTTCAAGTCCTAGTGGCTCAACAGGTTTCTCCTTCGGCCCATTGTACTGGGGAGTTTCCTTAATGGGCCATTAAGGAGACAATGACTGGGTAGACATTCAGTCTGGGGAATTTCCCCAGGCTCTCAGAAGTTAAAATATAGATATAACAATCATATTCCTAACTTCTAATATGAATACAAATCCTACACAAACTATATAATCATTCCCAACAAATTACTACCTTTCTATTGACACCAAACATGGCATAGTTCCTATGGATTATAACAATTATAAAAATATTAATACAAAATAATATCATAAATGGTTCCCTAAATCCAGACAGCATCACACTAGCTATACCACAAAGTCCTGTCGTAGGGTGCACTGGGCTTGGAGTAGACGTGGATTAGCTCTTCTACATTTTTGTTACAAAAGCTTACAAGTAACACTTTTTTCCTAGCTGAGATGAGAATAACATCTCAAAGCTGCTGATGAGGATGTTGCAGCTCCTAGAGCTGCCCTGGCTGTTTACTGGACTAGATGGAAGTTACCCCAGAATGTACTCATTCAGTGTACCCCTTGGCTGCAAGTGTAAACTTTTCATTCAGATAGCGATGACTTGGGCAGAAAGGGAGCATTGACATCCCAGCGAAACTCAACACCACAAAGGGGACAGCCTGTGCTTCCACCATTGCCAAGTCTGGCTAAGGTCCGCTCTCCATTCTACTTCCCCCATCAGGAACAGCTCCATCTCTGTAACTGGTAGGATCTCAGAATGACTTGGCTCCACACCAGCCTGCAATACTAGCTGGGCTCACATGGGACCTGAATAGAATAATCCGTGCCTGATTTTGCCCCAAGCTGGGAATCCCTCAGTACAGGCCCTGGAGTAGGGCTACTCCTTAAAGGCACAAATTGACCATGATGTAACTTTTACTGCGTAAGTCATTGGCAAGGGAAAGTTTAATACATTACTTAAGGTTTCTTCAGGCATTCCAGCTCAAGCGGTTGGGAGAAAAGACATTCCATATACAGGACAGAAGAGCTGAGTCAGCCATGCAGCCTGGTTCATTGCATTGGTCTGTAATGGAGGCCTTCCTCACCCCCATCCTCTTCCCTGCAGAAAACACACAGACTCTGGCAGCTGTGCTCTGAGTGATCCTTTATTTCCCTTCACTAATATCACCACATTCTTCTATGCATCCACCCATTCATAATCTTTACTGTGGCTTAGGCCCTCTCAGCAACACCTGAGAACAGACTCCATCTGCCTACTCTTAGCCTCTCTATTGCTAGCACTGCTCCCCTCCACCACCACAGCCACACCTCCTTCCTATGTCTCTTATCAGCCCAGAGCTGACAGGGGCAACTGAGCTTTTACCCCACCCAGCCAACCAGCTTCATTAGATCATTACCCCAATAAGCTTCTCCTGGGGCACTAATTAGTTTCTAGCGATCAGAATGCAGGCTCAGAGTCACTCATTAAGGAAACTCAATAAAAGCTGTAACTTTGGTGGTTTGGCAGAGTCTCTGATCAAAGACAGATGCATTTGTGGCATTACAAACAATGTGGTAAGAGAGAGAATTCAGAGCAGGGGAGATCTCTCTGAATGAAGCTCTCCAAATATGTAGGACCACTGAAATAGTAAAAACAAGTAAAAGAGCTGAATTCACCAGAGGGGACAGTCCTTCCATACAGCCAAAGTGGCTCAAATCACTATGTGGAATCAACCCCTGCTATCAGGAAGACTGAGTCCAGATGGTCATGTGGCCAGTATTGATCAAGGCATGGTCCCAAACAGTGCCTTGCTTATAGGAAGCTCTGTCATAACTGTGGGAAACTTAATCATTTTGCAAACTGCTGCAGATCCCTAAGGAAGAAAAATCAAATGCATTTAGTTACTGACAGTGAGACTGAGGAATGTTTTGTAGATGTACAGAGGTCAAGCAAGCCAAATGAGAGGGACTGGATACTGCCTCTGACAGTGAATGGATCAGTCATTCCACCGAAACTAGACACAGGAGCTCAGGTTAATATTCTGTCTGCACAAGATTATGAGAGACTGAGACTAAGACCTAAGACCGGATCAACAAATGTAACTGAGTATTCTGGAACAAATACACCAGTGCAGGGACACTGCTTCGCTAGAATCAACCATAACAACACCATGTACAGGCTGCCTTTCATTGTAGCGCCACAGGAGGTGACACCAATTTTGGGCCTGGCTGCATGTGAGAAACTCAAAAAGGGTGCTCCCTCTACAAGACTGTACTGCATCTGGCTCTGAGGCACTCTTTCAGGAATATCAGGAACTGTTTCAGGGATTGGGTGGCTTGCAAGGTGAACATACAATCTGCATAAACAAGCAGGTCCCTCCAGTTATTCATCCATGTAGAAAGGTGCCATTTTCACTCCGTGATAAACTCAAGGCTGAGCTTGAATGGATGGGAGCAATGTATGTAATACAAAAAATAAAGGAGCCACCGGAGCAGGTGAGCTCCCTAGTCATGGTGGGAAAAAGCACTGGCCAGCTACAGATATGCTTAGATACCAGACACCTCAACAGAGCTATACAAAGAGAATATTTCAAACTACCAACTAGAGAAGAGATTATGGCTCAGTTTGCAAATACTCAATATTTCAGTAAATTGGATGCATCTTCAGGATTTTGGCAGCTGAAATTAACAGAGGAAAGCTCAAAATTATGCACATTTAATACTCCATTTGGAAGATACAGGTTTTTACGCTTAACCTTCGGGATAGTTGCAGCACCAGAGGTGTGTCACAAAACCATACACATGATCTACAAATATATTAGCAGTGTGGACACCTCCATGGATGACACCATCATCTGGGGCTCTACAAAAGAGGAGCATGAACTTCAGCTTTGGCAAGTGCTGGATGCAACTAGAGCTGCAAACCTCAAATTAAATAAGGACAAATGTGTGCTAGGAGTTAGAGAACTGACTTTTATAGAGGACATTATTTCCCATGAAGGTGTAAAACCTGATAAGAGAAAGATTACTGCCACTGAAATGATGCCACGTCCCCAGTCAAAGAAAGATGTCCAACTGTTCCTGAGAATGGATAACTATCTTGGAAAATTCATATCCAATCTTTCTGCCAAAGCAGCACAGTTGAGACAACTCCTCGAGGACAAAAATGAGTGGTGCTGGGATGCTGCACAGGAGGAATCATGGCAAGGTTTAAAACAACACTTGGTACAAGAACCAGTATTGAAACTTTATGCTCCAGAAAGGCCTATTAAGATTTCAGTAGATGCATCACAGTCTGGGCAGGGTGCAGTGATTTTACAGAAACATGAGGATTGCTGGCAATCCATGGTATATGCATCCAAATCACTGACTCGTGCAGAGACTAGATATGCACAGATTGAGCAGGAGCTTTTAGGAATCTTTTTGTTTGTTTGTGAGAGATTCAATCAATCAGTGTATTTATGGAAAGACAGAGGAAGTTGAAACAGATCACAAGCCCCTGATCGCATTATTTAGCAAATCGCTAAATGACTTGTACCTTAAGGATTCAAAGAATGATGATAAAATTGCAGAAATATAATTTGCTGGTGACCTACATGCCTGGCAAATTTATGTTTACAGCAGATGCGCTTTCCAGAGCAGTAGCACCTATGGCACCCAAGAAGACACTAGAGACAGAGATGCAAACCTATGTAGATACGATTGTGAGATCAAATTCCATAGCTAATAGGAGACTGCAACAAATAAGAGAAGAGACAGAAAGATGAATCTTTGGGACTCCTTAAAGAAGTGATAAAGGGTTGCCTGAAATAATAAGCAGTTGCTGTCTAAGTATAAGAGATTATTGGAACTGCAGACACGAACTGACTGTGGTAGATGGGATGATTTTCAAAGGTGGTAAGGTTGTAATTCCACAGAGCCTCCGAAAAGAAATGCTACAAAAGATCCATGAAGGTCACTTCGGAATTGAGAAGTTCAAAGAACGAGCACGAGAGGTCATATATTGGCCACGGATCAATCATGAAATCACCAATGTGGTAAAAAATTGCTTTTCATGCTTGAAATACAAGCCATGCCAACAGGCAGAGGTACTGAGACACCATCCTGCTCCACAAAGGCCTTATGAGAAGGTAGGCGTGGATTTACCTGGCTTTCTAAGGATTACTTAATAGTCACTGATTATTACTCTCTGTATCCAGAAATTTGCACACTGCACAGTACTAATAGTAATTCAGTGATCACTGGCATGAAAGGAATTTTTTTTTTCCAGACATGGAATTCCTGATGAGGTCTTCAGCAACAATGGGCCACAATTGTCAAGAGCAGGGTTAGGCAATTTGCCTCAGATTGGGATTTTCCTCATGAAACCTCCAGTCCAAATTACCCCTCAATCAAATGGACTGGTGGAAAAGTCTATACAGATAGTAAATAACCTGTTGGAAAGAGACTTTTGAAAGTGAGGGTGATCTGTATAAAACACTGCTGGTCTACCGAAGTGCACCCCTGGAGAATGGCTTTTCTCCAGCTCAACTGTTAATGGGAAGAAGGATCAAGTGTAATTTACCTATTGCTGATAACTTGCTGCGATCTCAGAACAATGCTACCATTCGGAAGATGAAAGAAAATCAGAGTGGAAGCAGAAATACTATTTTGACAGAAGGGCTCGTGATCTTCCATCCCTTAACCCAGGTGATAGAGTATGCCTGAGGAATCACATCTCTAATACTTGGGGGGGGGGGGGGGAAAGAGGTACTATTAAAAAACAGCTGCATCCATGGTCTTATGTGATCCAGACAGACCAAGGAGACACATTTTGATGTAATCAATGGGATCTATGACTTACCCTGGAGAGTTCCAACACTGTGCAAGTTGAGGTAGATCCCAGCATATTTCCCCTGACTGATTCAGTATCCTCAACGCATGATGAAGAAACTGTCAGGGAACAAGAAAACTCAGACTTGGATGAAGGACCAGTACTGAGAAGATCTAATCGAGTGATCAAACATCCAGAAAGGCTCATAGAGACCTGCTAAGGTGTGGGAGGGAAGTAGGTGGTAAAGACTCACTTGAGAGTGATGTACTAGTAACCTCTCCTCTCTAGGTAGTTCAGATGCTGGGTTTATGGACTGGTATTATGCATATTTTTTTAGATAGCTGTTGTGTTGTTCAATGGTAGCACATGCATTGTTAGATAGCTTTTATATGTACCCAAGGGTTAACTTGTTTTCCTTAGGAGGGAAGATGTAGAGAGAGGCTTGTAGAAGGTTGTGATTTTAGAGCTACGCCCTAACATGGGTCAGTGCTGATCTACAGGTGATCTAACATGGCTGGTCCCAGCTGCACACCTGGGAATCACTCCTGTCTGTGTTATTGAAGTTCTATTCCTCACTCATTCAATGGCATGGTCTCTTATGAACCCTCAAGATCATTACAAACAGGGGCTGGGTGGGCAGTGCCAGGGCAGGGCTCCTCAGCTTGGGGGGGGGGAGACAGAAATGGGGTTTTCCTCAGCTGCCCTTCACAGCTGGGGGAGTGGACAGTGCCTTGCCATGCCCCCCAGACCCAGTCTGTGAGGCTCACCGGGCATAGTGCTGGGGAGTCAGGACAAACCACTTTGGAATGAAAGGGAGAGAAGAAGCAAGCTAGCTGAGCAGAACAAATGAGTTGTTTCACTACAAAGGAGGAACCATCCACCCACCCAATTCCCCATTGCGTGGGGGCAGGGGAAAGAAATCCATCTCACTTTTAACAGGCACCAAAGTGACTTGGAGACCATCTGTGCAGAAAAAGATAGGCTAGGCCACCAGCCTTTCTAGCATCCTACATTAAAGTGAAGGTGTGCAACAGCCCTGGTGACTCTGTTATCCAAAGTTGGTACAGTTCAGTTTTCCCGGGTGTCAGAGAAGGAGCCCTCCATGGCACCCCCAGGTGGGGAAAATCTGGGAGTTGTAGATGTAGAGGG
>ML688444.1:0-12031 GCA_007922175.1 Pelusios castaneus
ATTAATAAATCTGTTAGTCTTTAAAAGTGCCACAAGACTCTTTTGTCAATACTATTACGTATCTAATGCACTATACATGAGAGCAACAAAAACAAGCAGCTAAAAACTCAGCCAAAACCATTACATCAGTTGATACTGTTTACATATTTCATTACTTAATACTACTAATTTTACAGGATTAATGAATACATACACACACTTTAACATTTATAATATTTTAAATTTATTTCAGAATTCTCAAGGTATAGCACTCCTGTAAGCTTTTAATTGTGAGACATGAAATCATCTTTGTATTTTCCTTTCTCCTGGCATTTCTATCAAGAGAATAGTGGCACTGGCTTTCTTTACAGTGTAGATCAGTCTCAGCTTTTGGGACTTAGGCTTGAGCCCCTTTTACTGTACAATTTGTACATTACAGAGTGTCCTACTTCAAACTGTTGATCAGTCCATGTCTTTCTTTCAACCCAGAGATCTTCAGTTAGTCTGTAGGTTTCCCATTACTTCCTGCTGTACTTCAGCAATGGTGGTCAGCAATTTTTGTATGTATAAATTCATGAATCCTCTGGGTGGAAACTTATCTGGGGGTACACCACCTCTAAGCCTCACATCACTTCAGGTCTTTTCATTCTCTGATCCATCAAAGTTCTTGGGGACAATAGCCTGGAGTAGTTCCTTATAATCTCATCTCCATCTGTATAAACAGTAATTTGTGGTCTCAGTCTTCCCCACTTGATTTCACAATCTTTGTTAAGGCAGTTTTTAGTGTTCTATTCATACACTCCACCATTTGTAAATGTTGAGGATGGCAAGCTATGTGAAGATTTTGTACAAATATATGTCATTATTGATGAAATAGAGGCCACAATGCACATCTAACTCTGTGGGAAAATCAAAGTGAATGAATGTTTCTTCCATCAATAGTGGGACAGCTCTGGGTACAGTAGCATTGTGGACAATGGACACCTTGACCCATTTGCTAAAGACATCAATGACCACAATACAGAATTTATTGCCACTAGCACTTCATGGACGTGGGTCTGATATAATTAATCTATAGGTGATCGCAGGGACCCCCATATAAGTTGGTGCCCTCATGGGTCCTTTCACAGTGTTCGGTTTGTGCTGACTTCAGCACAGACAGGTCATGACTGATGTGGTGTTTCACATCTTTCCAAAGGGAATAGCACCATTCTTGAGAAAGCAGTGGATTTCCAATTTTTTCAACTCCAAAATGGCCTTGTTTCTTAGTTAACTTGATTAAATCTTTCTGGATGCATGAATGATTTGTACAGATATTTTTTCTGATGCATTCTTTGCTGCCATTTAAAACTTATTCTTATCTTTGAAAATTTTCATTTTTTCATGTGATTTAATTTTTTTTTTTTTTTTGCTAATTCCTCAATTTCTCGATCATGTCCTTGCAGCTTCTTAATATCTGGAAGATCCTCTGACTCCCTGGATATGACTTTATCTGTTCTCTCTGCAGGTAAATCCCATAATCTGTGTTCCCTCAAGAATCCTGCCTCCTTGGCAAGGGAGTCTCCTTTGTTGTTCTGGCAGGCCAAATTCTTCTTACCATTTTGGGCTGCTGACACCTTAAGCAAGAAGACATCTCCTATTCTATTTCTGGCTGAATTTGAAGCACTGGGCAAATATCCTTGATACATTCTTTCTTTCCCAGCTGATATTTCCATCTCGTTCTCTAACCATGGGAGCATCAAATCCACATGCACACCAATTGGTATCAAGTAAATGAGAAGCTTTTCTCTTGACTTATTCAGCTCTACAGTTGCGGCAGTGGCAACCATTTCTTCCTCCTCGGCCGAAAATTGTTCAAGTGTTCCTTGGACAATTTGCTCTGTATTGGCATCAAGGGCCCCATATCCTATGTCCTGTAACTTTAAAAATTGCTACCATCCAGAGACTAAACTGAATAATGCTTCTTTTTAGCTTCTTTCATGGTTAAGCTTGTCTTCAATGCAGATTCTACCCTTCCTGCTTTTTCCTCAGGAACTGGGCATTTGTGTTCCTCTCTGGATGTCAAAAGGGCTCCCAGCAGGACAGAGAAGCTTTTCTTTTCCTCAATTTCAACATTCCTCTTGATAAGAACTAAAGTCCATGATCCTACCGGTAGTTAGCATTTGATACACCCTTTCCTTAATTCTCCCTATGGTTATATATTTTAATGGAGAATGCTTGGTCCTCAGGGTTATTGGGGAGGACCCCATTAATTCTTCCCAATGTCTTAATGCCCAAGTTACAGCGAAGAACCCATTTTCACAAAAAACAAACTCTTGATGAACTGTGGTTGGTACCCTGGAAGCACAGGTTACTGGTAGATACTTCTTGTAGCAATACAACACATATCCCAGGTGTCTGGAATGGGATAGCTTGGCTCTTTCACATTCTATGATGTGCTTTACAGGCTATCTAGGAGACCAGAAGCTATTTGGTAAAAAAGGAGAGTCTCTTGCATGCAGCGATCTTTGCATGGATCCCAAATGTTCATAGTCCAACCTGCTTGGGGAGCCCTAGAAATTTCTCAAGGAGTTCCCTGTTCAGTCGCTTTCTCCCACCAACAATGGTCTCTGCCATTGGCATTGCAGAGGGGGCTCAACAGACCCTTCCTTCCATTACTTCCTGAATGGAGGGAGCTCCATCCTAGCATTCAAGGCCTATCTGGGAGAGTCAGGACTGCGGGGTTCTGTGGCAGAAGTTGTGCTCTAGTACTCGCTGCTGGACTCGTCTCAGTTCCATGCTTCATTTATGATGCAGGAAGGCCAACTCACTGTGGTCCATGAGGGGGTCCCCAATTACACAAGCCAGCAAGTCAATGGGAGGTACCGTCCGGTTCTGCATGATGGTAGGGCCCCATGGGGGAATCCATAATGGGGACCCCAATTTCACAGGCTAGTAAAAGCCAGAGTCCATGGTAGAGGGGCTCTGAGTTTAGCAAGTCAGCAACACCTTTCGACGGAATGCAGGAGAGGCTGCCCTTCCAACTCCTCAAGGCAGACATTCTTGGCGGCTGGAGTCCATGGGGGCAGCTCAGGTTTTCAAGTGCGTGAAGTCTATGGAGGCACCCCAATTTCACAGGGAAAATTCCTAGCAACTAGAGGGCCCCCTGTTTTGCATTGTGGCAAGGCCTCATGGCTGGAGTCTTTGGGGATCCCCTCATTTTGCAGGGCATCAAGGCCTACTTCCTGGTGTTCATGCGGGTATGGTGCCCAGTTTCGCAACAAGGCTTAGAGGCTGGAGTGAGTGGAGGGGGCTCAGATTCCCATGGTAACCAGCCTTCTGGCCTTAGTCCATGGAGAGTCACCATTTTCATAGGGCAGGAAGGCCCAGCACTCACAGTCCATAGGGTGGCCCCGGTTTTCATGGCAGTCAGGTCGAGTAGATGAAGTTCATGGCTCAGTCCAAGAGAGTATCTGGATTTACCTTCCAGAGTGAGTGGGGTTCTCCCATCTAAGCCTCTTTGGGACCCAGCACTGCTGTGTTGGAATGGATGGGGTCATCTGTCCTCACTTGGTCCCTGAGGAGGCTCAGATTCAGACTGCATCCATCTAAAAGGCTTCATCAGAAGTGAGGATCTGGAAGACAAATTGGAAGGAGGCTCCAGTTTCTTTCCCACTCACAGATCCTGTGAAAGGGCCAAGGGAAGAATAAAAGGCAGCTGGTGAAGCTAAGGCAGAGGGTTGACACAAAGGCCCTTCCTCATTATAAGGAGCAGGCAGAGCTCTGCCAGGGAGCAGAGAGAACTGGATGGGGTCAGGCCAAGGAAAGGAAGAGAAGAAAGGGGGGAGGGAAGAGCTCATACCCCAGAGGATGAGATTTTGGTGGCAGAGGGAAGGACTGTGCCCCACAGAGAGGAGAATATTTGTGTCAGTGGCAGGGGATTCCATTTTCCCTTCAGCTAGCCCCCATTTACAGTGAGGCAGAGCAGTACCTGCAGCAGGGAGCGGGGGGTAGCTGAGAGGTGAACTTTAAGGGCATCTTGTCTGGAAGAGGCCCTGCAGTGCCTCGGGGACCTGGCGTAGGCTCCGAATGACGCGGAGCTCGTGCATGATCCTGGCTCTGACATCCCCCACCTGCAGGGGAAGAAGAAGCTGTCAGAGACTCAAATGCCCTCTCGGAAGTGGGATGCTGGAGTGGTGGAATCAGCAGGACCTCCGTCCAACCCCACCCATATTAGAGGTATGGATTCACCCTCCTGACCCCTGGGTTGGAGTCTTGTTGTCCTCTCTAGTGACTCATAAACTTTAAGGTCAGAAGGGACCAGTACGATCATCTAGTCTGACCTCCTGCAAAATGCAGGCCTCAAGACCTCACCCACCCACTCCTGCAATAGGCCACCAACCTATGACTGAGTTATTTACCTTCTTAAATCATGATTTAAGGACTTTAAGATACAGAGAATTCACTGGTAAGTGAACCCTGCCCTGTGCTACAGAGGAAGGTGAAAAATCCCCAGAGCCCAGGCCAATCAGCCCTGGGCGAAAATTCCTTCCTGACCCCAAATATAGCGATCAGTTAAACCCTGAGCACGTGGGCAAGTCTCAACAGCCAGTTATCCAAGAAACAATTCTCTGTAATAACTCAGAACCCACCCCACGTACTCTCCCCTCTTAGGCCACTTGTAAATCCACCACACCTAGCCAATTATCAGTCAATTTACAAAATAGGCTAATCATACCATCCCCTCCATACATTTATCAAGCTCAGATTTGAAAGCAGTTATGGTTTTTGCCCCCATAACTCCGCTTGGAAGGTTATTCCAGAACTTTACACCTCTAATGGTTAGAAACCTGCATCTAATTTCAAGCCTAAATTTCTTGATGGACAGTTTATAACCATTTGTTCTGGTGTCCACATTGGTGCTGTACTCAAATAATTCCTCTCCCTCCCTGATGTTAATCCCTCTGATGTATTTATAGAGAGCAATCATATCCCCCCTCAGCCTTCTTTTGGTTAAGCTAAACAAGCCAAGCTTCTTGAGTTTACAGATTCATTAAAAATCCTCGTTAAAGGTCTGGCAATTTCATAAGGCAGGTTTTCCACTCCACAGGCCTTCCTTGTAGCCCTTCTCTGCACCTGTTCCAATTTGAATTCATCCTTTTTAAACATTGGGGACCAGAACTGCACACAATATTCCAGATGGGGTCTCACCGGTGCCTTGTACAGCGGCACTAACACCTCCCTGTCTCTACTTGAAATACCTCTCCTGATACATCCTAGAATCGCATTAGCTTTTTTCACGACCACATCACATTGGCAGCTCATAGTCATTCTATGGTCAACCATTACTCCCAGATCCTTCTCGTCCTCAGTCCGTTCCAACTGATGTGTCCCCAACTTATAGGAAAAATGCTTGTTTGTTCCTAAATGCATGACCTTGCACTTCCCATTATTAAATTTCATCCTGTTCCTGATACTCCAGTTTACAAGGTCATCCAGATCTTTCTGTATGATATCCTGATCCTTCTCCGTATCGGCAATACCTCTCAGCTTGGTGTCATCCGCAAACTTTATTAGCACATTCCCGCTTTTTGTGCCAAGGTCAGTAACAAAAAGGTTGAACAAGATCGGTCCCAAGAGAGATCCCTGAGGGACTCCACTGGTAACCTCTCTCCAGCTTGACAGTTCACCCTTCAGTATGACCCGCTGTAGTCTCCCTTTTAACCAGTTCCTTATCCACCTTACTATATTCATATTAATCCCCATCTTCTGTAACTTAACTAATAAGTCCCTATGTGAAACTGTATCAAATGCCTTGCTGAAATCTAAGTAAATTAGGTCCACCGCATTCCCATTATCTAAAAAATCTGTTATCCTTTCAAAAAAGGAGCTCAAGTTGGTCTGGCACGATCTCCCTTTTGTAAAGCCATGTTGTCTTTTATCACAGTTACCGTTATCCTCTATAGCCTTAAGTACTTTCTCCATCAAAATTTTCTCCAAGACCTTGCATACTACCGAGGTCAAACTAACAGGCCGGTAGTTACCCGGATCATTTTTATTCCCTTTCTTGAAAATAGGAACTACATTAGCGATTCTCCAGTCATACGGTACAACCCCCGAGTTTACAGATTCATTAAAAATCCTCGTTAAAGGTCTAGCAATTTCATGAGCCAGTTCCTTTAGTATCCTCGGATGGAGATTGTCTGGGCCCCCCGATTTGGTCGCATCCAGCAGCTCAAGTTTGGCTTTTATCTGAGGTATGGTAATTTCCACATTCATGATCTCATTCCCATTAGCTTCCCTACCTCTATCCCCCAGCTCAGCTTCACTCTCATTGAAAACAGATGCAAAGAACTTATTTAGACATTGAGCCATGCCTAGATTATCCTTGACTTCCACCCCATCCTCAGTTTTTAGTGGTCCCACTTCTTCTTTCTTTGTTTTTTTCCTATTTATATGGCTAAAGAACTTTTTACTATTGGTTTTAATTCCCTTCACAAGGTCCAGCTCAGCTTCACTTTTTGCCTTTCTCACTCTCTCTCTACATCAGGAGTGTCAAACATATGGCCCACGGGCCGGTTTCGGCCCGCCAAGGGCTCTTATCTGCCCCCAGATCCCTGCACAGCTCTCCCTTCAACTGCTGCTAAAGTGCCTGCAATTTTACTTTTTGTCAGCAGAGGGCGCTCCTCCGCAATAGAAATACATGGAAGGGCGCCCTCTGGTGGCAAAAGGTAAAAGCTGCAGGCAGCTTGCAGATTCGGGGCAGGTTTTTTTCAGCAGGCTGGTGGGTCCCAGCTGGGCGCCTTGCTTTGAGGCGGGGCGCCTAGCTGGTCAGAAATTTTGTTGAGAGCTGGCCAGGTCCTTTTAAAATCTGCCGCCCTGCACACACTCAGGCAGTGGCCCAGGGCGGGCAATGGTCTGGCTAGAGAACTGACTCCAGGGGCTGGATTGAGCCCCTGTGAGCCAGGTAAGTGGGGGGGGGGGCTGGGGAGCCAGCTCCATGGGGCGGGGGGCTGGGGAAGGGGTTAGGGAACTGGCACAGGAACGGTGGGTGGGGACCAGAATGGAGCGCCATGCAGGGAAGGGAACGGGCAGCACAGCAAAGGGGAAGAGGTTGGGGAGCCAGCGCAGTAAAGGGGAGCGTTCAGCGCAGGGGAAAGTGAAGGTTCAGAGGACCTGTGGGTTTGGGTAAGGGAAAGGGGAGCCCATGCTGCCCCAAGTGCAGCAGGGGAAGGGGTCAGGGACCCCAGGTGGTACTGTGCTGGGAAGGAGTCGTGAACTCTACCTGGACACACTTCGGCCCCCGGCCGGTGTCCTGGCTTCCAATGTGGCCCACGACACTGAATGAGTTTGACACCTCTGCTCTACATGTTCTGACCTCCAAAAGGTAGCTTTCCTTGCGGATCTCTCCCCTTTTCCACTCCTTGTAGGCTCTGTGCTTCCTCCTAATCGCCTTTCTGAGATGCTTACACATCCAGCTTGGTCCACAGCTCTTGCCTATGAATTTTTTCCCCTTCCTCAGAATGTAGGCTTCAGATAGTTCATGCAACTTTGATTTGAAGCGATTCCAAGCCTCTTCTACATTTGCATTCCTGACTTTTTCTATCCAGTCCACCTCCCCAACTAATTCCCTTAATTTTCTAAAGTTAGCCTTTTTAAAGTCAAAGATCCTGGTCACTGATTTATTTTTGTTTATCCTTCCAATTAGTTTGAACTGAATTAGCTCATGGTGACCTCCAGAGTCAATCAGCCTACATTGTGGGGTGAGCTCCTGCCCACATCCCCTCTGTGCCCTGGACACTGCTCCACCTCCTAACCCAACACAGCTCAGGTTCTCCGAACCCTCCACCCTCCTAGGTAGTCTTCTCTAGAAGTAGGGAATGTGGGGCTGTGGCAACAGCGAAATGGGATGGGAGAGGTAGAGACTTTTCCCCAAGTCACCCAAGTGACTAATGCTGAAGCTGCAGGACGGCAGCTCTGCTGACTGGGAGACCTCTGCTGACTGAACCCTTCCGTTCTCCCCACTGCCGGTCCAGCCCTCCCAGTGGCAGGACAATCTATCCCCCGCCGTGTGTCTCAGCCCTGCCCCGTCAGTTGCCATCACTAGTCGGAGCTTGGCTTCCCAGCCTTTCATTGATGGGAGCAACTGGGAGTCATTTTCCAGAGCCTTTCCGGTAAAGGGCACCACCCCCACCCCTACCACCTCAGACCAGCTTACCTCACCCCCCATGAGCTGCTCAGCTTCTCCTGATATGCCATAGGCTAGGAGCAGCCCAGCATGGCAGACATGCAGCAGAGGATCATGGATGGCCAGCAACACTGTATGGAGGAAGCGTGTTCTCTGTCCCTCCGAGAAGAACCGTCCAAAAACCTAAAACCACAGAATAGGAGCCATCAGCTGTGTGCACAAAGTCAGGATCCCAGAGACTCAGGGAGCTAGAATAGCGATGGCCTCAAGTGGGCCAAGGGAGGGTAAGAAAGCTGCTGCATCCAAGGAACCTTGTTCCCATGGAGCCTCCAGCATCCCATGGCTCAGGGAAGATGGTTAATTAACAGTTGACTGGCTGATAGATCAAAAAGCTATGATGGTTGTTTGTGGAGGGCAGTTAGGTTGGAGGGTCATGATGGGCTGGAAATATATCTCTGGGTGTTTCAGAAGGGACATTCCAATGCGTAGCTCACAATAAGGGACTCTTTACAAAGGTAGACTGTGCCAGACCAAGCCAAGCTCCATTTTTCAGAAGATATCCTATTTTCTGACAAAAGGAATGTGGTGGATCTCATTTACCTATATTTCAGTAAGGCCTTCTACACAGTTCTACATGGCAAATTATTAGTTAAATTAGAAAAGATGGACATTCATTGATCTAGCCTGCTTGCTCATATCTATATCTATAACTATATCGATATATACACTTTTCCCATAAACATAGTTTCAGGATAGATTTAAGCTTATTTATAAATTTCAGTTTGCTTGATGATAACAAAATCATTGACACTGAATATTTCTGTCATGCATCCTGGCGGTCTTTACGAAACCCTCTCTAGCCTGATTCAGGGACTGAGAACCTCTCTGACTTCTGATTAACTCCATTGTCTAGCCTTTAACCCTATCCAAATTACCTAATCAAAGACCAGGCAATGATATGAAAAGAAAAAGGTGGATAAAGAAGTGGTTAAAGGGGAGACTACACTGGGTCATGCTGAAAGGCGAATTGTCAGGCTGGAGGGAAATTATTAGTAGAGTTCCTCAGGGATCGGTCTTGGGAGTGGTTTTATTCATCCTTTCTATTGCTGACCTTGGCACAAAAAGCAGGAAAGTGTTAATAAAGTTTTTGGATGACAGCAAGTTGGGAGGTGATACGGGTGGCAGTCCTATAATGTGTGATCTGTGTAACTTTCCAGTTCACCTTTGCAATGTAATTGTATGGTTTAATGCAAAATAAGCCATGCAAAGCCTTTTTTCAACATTCATGAGATACTCTGCATTATTGTTACAGTAGCATGTTTCCTGCAGCACCATACAGTTTTGCAGTGTAATTGTGTTATTTGATGACAATTACGCTATACCAGGTTCCTTTGTGAATGCTCAGAACGTGTTCCACGTGGCTGCCATGGTGCCGTGTTTCCTACAGCAACATGTGTGTGCAGATGTGAAGCATGATACAGGGTTCAGACTCTCAGGACCCTCTGAAGCACAGTGGCTGGAGATTTACATGTCAAAGGGGATGCTAATGCCCTCCCTGGCTCAGGTAGAAGTGAAGAGAATCACAGGACAGGACAGTGAGGGGAGGGGCTGTCAGCAGTTTGTTAAAAAAAAAGACACAGAGGCTGTGAGGGGGGAGAAGCTGCAGGATTTTGGCTGAGGATTTTGGCTGGTGAAGACACCATCTTGCAACCAGCTTCAAGCAAGATCGGGGCTCTGCCTGAGAACAGGCAGAGAATGGCTGTAAAACAACAAACAGCCGAACACCATGCGCATAATCTTGGACTCTGAGGTCAGTTTAGGTGGAGATGTTAGATTAGTATGCAGTTTATACTTTTTATTTGACAGTGACCACTCCTGACTCATTTATAGTACGATTCTGCCTTGATTGGCCATGTTCTCACTTGAAATCGGACTCTGATCAATAAACTAGCAGTTGTTTTACCTAAAGCTGTGTGGTCTTTAGAGGGTGTGGATGTGGAAGGCTGGGCACAATCCACTTCTTTGTTAAGTGGACGGATTTGAGACTAAGGTGATTGGGAGTGGGTCCCAATCCCTGTAAGGCAGTGGCTCCCAGGGTAGTGTCTGGGGCTGGGTGTGCTCGCTTGGGGACCAACGCCTGTGTGGCTAATGGATTTACACCCACTGCCTGGGACCAATTACACACTGGTGGCTGGTATGGACTGACTCAGGAGTGAGTGGTCACCCAGCAGAGTGGGGTGAATTAGGGTTCAGGAGCGGGGTTCAAGTGGTCATAGCAGCACACCAGACTGGATTTGGGGAGCAGCCTATCACAGGATGGTACTGGGCAAAGCCCCTCTCCTTTCCATGCCTCTCTAGGGAGCAGGGAATCCCAACGTGTGTTTCTCAGGCAATATGGCTCACTGAGCTGGTTCTCTCCTCTCAAGACACTTGAGTGAAGGTAACTCAGAGCCATAAACTTACATTAAGTCAGCCCCCCCGGGGAATCCCATTGGGACATGTAGCAATGGTCCCATGTAAGACACACAAATTACAGCAATAAGCAGGGTTCCAACCTGGGACCTTCAGTACTAGCCTCCCCACTGGGGCTGATGGAGGAGCTCTCAGCTGGAAATAAGGAACAGCCTCTTCCCCTGTCTTCAGGAGGCAGACACTGAAGGGAACCCAGCCAGCCCCACTGCCAGAGCTTGTAGTACCCTGGTAGAGTGTCCTTACCTCCCCGACTCTGGCCGTGTGTCTATATCCCAGGAGACTCTTGTCCCCGTTCCACTCCCAACACCAGAGTTCTCCGGCATCGTTCACAGTCAGCCCTGGGAAGGAGAGAGACAGGCATTTGTGATTCTATTTGCAGAGCTTGGGACCTGCCTATCTCCTTGGTGACTGTACAGCAGGGAGAGTCCTTGATGCATTCCTCGTGCTATGCCAGACCTGAAAAGGCCAAGCAAGTTGGCAAATCCATGGCCCAAATCTGTCCTTTAAAGAAGGCTTGTAGGAAAACACAGGGGTGGTGAGAGTCATTTCTTAAGAATGGACTTTAGAGCTTTGATAGGCATGTTATCTGATGCTGTTTGCATCTAGCTTGGTACATTTTAGCAAGATGGACACACTGATTTCCTCTCTGTTACTGTTGCTCTGTTTGATGAAAGGGAAAATGAAAATCTAAATGAACCTTTGATGTGACAAACTAAAGTGTCTGTTTACAGTGCTAATACAGCTAATTACCTGCAGTGCCTTGGAGGTGACAGGGATAATTTACCTTATTATTTCCCACCCCAGGAAGTATCTGTGAACTGTGGCAGGAGCTTAAATGATTATCGTTCAACACTGACTGTTTTGTTATCCAAACCCACAGGAGGAAATTACCTGCAAGGGCTCAGCCTGCTCAACTATAAAGGAAGCTTGAATCATAATTGTTTTATCTCACCTTTCTCCAACCTTCTCAGGGAACATTTGGAGTGCAGGATTCTTTCAAATCCTAGCCCTCACCAGCCTGGAATGAGAGTGCTAATTCTCCTGGGAGAATTAGAATAAACTCTTTACATGGACTATTTAATCATCCTTTCCCTGACCTGGGTTTCTCATAAATGAAACAAAGAACTGAAATCCTGATGTATTCAGACTTAATCAAGTAAGAAGGGCTGAGTATATTTTTGGTTTAGATTCTATCCAGTGTGAGGAATCAGAAGCATTGTTTATGACTGGTTGAGAAGTCTGACTTCAGGTCCCCCACCAGGTCTGGGAGAACTGCTTCTCCTTTTTTCAGCCTGCCCTGATCTTGGTAGATTCAGGTGACTATCCTAGGCATGGTGGCTCACAACTGGGCCAATGGAATTTTCTTGAAGCACACCCATCTGTGCCACATGGTGACCCAGCCCAACAAATTCT
>VOCT01085501.1:0-29190 GCA_007922175.1 Pelusios castaneus
CCAGCGGATCCCTGTCCCTGGCCACCCACCGGGCTCCAGCAGGGCTCGGCTCTGGGCTCAGCTGGGTGCGGCTGGGGCCGGGGCTCAGTGGGGCTCCAGCCGCCGGCCAGCTGAGCCCTGAGACCCTGCTGGAGGAGCCCAGTTGCTGGCTTGAGCCAAAGTCTGGCTCCAGCCGCTATTTGTAATTTCACTGCTCTAACAGCGATGGCCCTTGCCTCCTCCAACGAACCCCTCACGGAGAAGAATCTGAAAATATAACCATGTCCACACACAGTACCACACTCTGGTTTCAAACTGTGTCAAAGTGGTGCAAACAGTGTGTGTCGGCCAGCCCTAAACAGCTTATTCCAACTCTTTACACTTTGTTGTTAACTCCTCAGCCTTCTCTACACACAGATTTACACAAGTTACAGTGAGAGTTTAAACCGGTTTAGTTAAAGCAGTGCAAGAGGCTGTGTGGACGCTCCAGTCCCATCGAAGACTGGCTTTTTTCAGTTGAGCTTCAGCTGGTGAGACCTCGTCCATCTGGAATCTCACACACTGTAACTAAACGGAAACTGGCTGTGGAGACTTGCCCACGTGCTCAATTAACTGATTGCCATATTTGGGGTCGGGAAGGAATTTTCCCCCAGGGCTGATTGGCCTGGGCTCTGGGGGTTTTTTGCCTTCCTCTGTAGCACAGGGCATGGCTCACCTACCGGTGAATTCTCTGCATCTTAAAGTCCTTAAATCATGATTTAAGGAGGTAAATAACTCAGTCATAGGTTGGTGGCCTATTGCTGGAGTGGGTGGGTGAGGTCTTGAGGCCTGCATTTTGCAGGAGGTCCGACTAGATGATTGTACTGGGCCCTTCTGACTTTAAAGTCTATGAGTCTATGAGTAAATTAAGTTGACTTAATTTACAAGTGTAGACGCACCCAGTGAGACATGGCTCCTTCGTGCTTTATTATTAAGCCAATGACAGACCAAGCTTCAGTCTCCTTACTAACTAGGGTTAATTATCAGGAGAGGGTGGGGTGGGGTGGAGCTCTGCTATGCTACAACTATCTTCAATCTCCGTGGCATAGGTCAAAGGAGCCAGGGTTCCCACTTCCCTGGGCTGCTCTGATTGATCCCAAGGCTGCAGCCGGGTCAGACTGGCCCTCGGATCTGAGCTGTGACCAGTTCCTGACACCCCGACTCCCTGATCTCAGTGGAGCTCAGCTACACAAGAAAGTCTGATTGAGAGACTAATGAATGGGTTTAATGAAATCAAAACTGTGGGCCTGGAAATTTAGAGTGAAAATGCCTCCTGATTCCTGTACCCAGAGGGCTCTGTAGGGAGTGTGTATCTGGATCCTCTGCAGTCAATCTGCAAAGATCCAGTCTAGAGCAACTGGGCTGAGTTCTGCCCATCTGCCTTGCGGAGCAGCCTGCTTTATCTCTCCCTGTATTTGGCTGCGGTGTGTTAGAGGTCTGGATTCTTAGGAATAAGGCAGTGTTACATTACCCCCTTCCAGGAAGAGTGTGTATGGTTTGTTTTATCCTCTCCATGGTTATGCTATGAACATATCTATCAGGTAATACTGGGCGTACCATAGACTATCCAGCAAAGCCACACTTTGAGACCGCAGATGAATAGCTTTTAACAACCACAACATTTTTATTATGGAGATGAAATATTCTGTATTAACCAAGTGGTTTAGTAGATAATACCTAAAACTAACATCCTTTTCCCCCCTTAAAAATTATGATGCTCTTAAATCAGATTTTGTTTCTGCATATTTGGGGCTGACCTTTTATTGCTGTTATTTTCCGCTCTACTCTAAGGAGCAGGGCTGAGATCATATCCAGGGCTCTCTTCTGCTATTTGGGAAAAATGACTTTTGTAGCCAGATTTCATAAATGTTCATCACCCAGCAACTGACCCCAAGAACAAAGGAGAAATCCCTGCCTCACAGCACACACAGTGAAATTGGGGGGAGGGGGCGGGAATCCATATACTCTTGCTGGAAGGGTGCAGTGTAACCCCACTTTATTTCTTAGAATCCAGAACCGTAACACACAAGAACCTCACAGCAGAGGGCTGGGCTGTTCCCTAAGGCAGCTGGCACAACTCACCCCATCTTGCTTTACATTGGCTCCTCTGGAGTGTAAACATACCTCACACTACCCTGCTCTGTACTAACTAGATATGTGGACTCTGCTGGTGGGCACTAAAATTTCCTGGTGTACTTTCAGCAGTTCCTGTTCCAAAGAAGGCAGAGCAAAGCACACTACGGCCTTGTTAGCGCATGTAGCAGGCTCCATATAGACCATGCACAGCAGGCTAGAATAAGGCAGATTTACCCCCCAGCTTGTCCTGAACCAGGGGTCGGCAATGTTTGCTGGCCTCTGTGCCAGCCCTGCCCCCACACCCTCAGAGGGTGCCAGGGGTGGAGCCAAAAAGGGATGGGGCCAGGGACTCTGGGTGTGGGGGCGTCCCCAGGCCCCCAGACTGGCCAGGCCCCCATGCCAGGCCACCCTGAGCCCCGTGCCGGGCTGGCTAGGCCCCCGAACCCCATGCCGGGCCCCCGAGAATTGAGGCTGCTCAAGACCTTCCAAGCAGTAGTCACAGCACCTTGAAGTTTCAGGCCAATAATGAGAAAATTCAATTGTAAATACTCTTCACTCATGTCTGCACCATCTCAGTCTATCCCTGTGCAACTTGGACAGGCACCAACCTGCTATGGAAATCTCTGACACCTTCTCCTGGTTGAGTCGGAGGTTCGTGACATGGCAGGTCACTTTCTGGTTGGAGTCCTCTGTTATAACAACGGTGCTCTCTGTCTGAAACAGGCCATCAGCCCCTGGGGATATTTTTTCAGAGGCTGATGGTAAAACCTACCCCTCGAGATCTCTCCACTCCACCTCTGGCTTTGGGTACCATCCAGAGGATCTACACATGACCCAGATCCCTCCGTCCTGATGTCCTTCCACAGAGATGGCTGGAGAAGAGCCCAAAGCTACAGAAGAAATAAATGGACTTGTGATGACCCTACAGAGCCCAATAATGAGACAGAAGTTTAGATGTTATCAACACAAACAATTTCCTGTTAAACTAATCATTGAATGTGAGTCCATGGGCGTGATCGATTAGTTAAACTAGATTAGTTCCAAAGGGGTAGTTGTCTTAGTCTAGGTCAGCAAAACAAACCAGGATTTCTGGGGGACTTTTAAAGGCTAACAAATTTATTTATCGCATGAGCTTTGGTGGGAGCAATCCCACACTTCAAGAATCTGACCAAGTGCCGAGATCTGTCTCAACTGGTGACATTGGTGTGGGGACATCAACCGTTGGTCTGCCCCAGGTGTGTGAACAACAACTGTAATAAACACACGTTAATGTCACCTGTTTGTATTTCATTAATCCCTTTGTGTATTTCATTAACCCTTTGTTCTAATGACCTCAAAATGGGCCACTAAACCTACCCCAGACTCCAATGAGTCACAACAATTTTCAGGACAAACTGAGTATGTGCCTGGATATCAGAGACCTTGGAAAAACTGGCTCTTAAACTGTAACTAGAATCAACCTTATCCAGGGTAGAGCTACTGACCCACCGTAACGAGAAAAATCGTCCATTTCATCCTGGACCCTCTGACTCCACTTGTGACCCTGCTTAACACATTCAAACATCAGATGAAGTTACTGACCTGCCATCTGTAGGTCCAATAATGCATCTTCATAGGAGACACTGGACTGAAAAAAACACGTGTACTGTCCGTCATCTGAGGGCCGGATATTGCGTATTCTCAGGGAAACTCTCCCATTGGCAATGTTGTCTTTCAAGAGCTCAGTTCTTCCTCGATATTCTGGTATCTGCTCTCCATCCTGATCCTGCCCATCTCTGTACAGGTGCACGACTGAAGAAAACTGGGATCGAAACCATCTCACCTCCATCTTCTCTGCACTCATCCTGGGGGAGAGGTGGCAGGGCAGGACAGCCTCCCCGCCGACAGAGGCGGGGATTGGATGGTCAGGTCCTGTCACTGTGAACTGTGCTGTGAAATGTGCAATGACAAATGGAAATCAAATCAGCGAGGGGCTGAGGGTGGCATGAATTCACCAGTAAGACACTCAGTAAGAGACAACCTGCGTTAGAAGTGAGCACCACGTACCCATGCATTGACCTAGGGCATGTCTACACTGGGGGTGGGATTGTAATTCGATTTTAGGCTGTTGAATTACAGAAGGTAAAAGAGAATGATCACAGCAAATTGCTTGTTTGGGGTATCACATCCCCACTGCTCACATTACTTCTTGAAATGCATTGCACTGTGGCTAGTAGGCATAGTGGCTTGTGGGGAGGCAGTCGTCCTCTGCTCACTCTCAATCCCCTCTTCTCTTAAAATAAAAAGAGACAGGAAAAGCTTTCCTTCCAGTTTCTCTTCCACAGGCATAACAGAGAGGCACTGAGCTGTATGAAGAGAGAGGAATTAAGTGAAAACTTCCCAGGGCTGCAGTCAGGGGAGAAGATATGTTGCTATGGCGCAGCAGACTGGGGAAACAGGAAAAGCACGATTAGAGCTACTGTCTGGCTACATGGACCTAACTTTGAATCGTATATTTTGACCTCAGTGCTACGCCACTTACACGAGTGGTGTTACTAGGTTAAATTACAGCTCTATTTAATCCAAACTTAATGCTCTGACAGTAGAGACACAGGCTGCAGAAGGCTGAGGTAAGCAGCATTATATAGCAGTGAAGTTTGACATAATGCTGCTTGCCAGCAAGGGGGGAGTGGAACACCGGCCCACAGATACTTCCCATGGGCTATGTCTACACTGGCAAGTTAGTTTGAATTAAGGAAGCTTAATTGGAACTAACTAAAGCAATGGCTACATTAAGCTTTAATTAGTTTGAATTAAGGGCTTCATTAATTCGAACTAATACATTCGAATATGCTATTCAAACTAAGGGTTAATTCAAACTAGTTAGTTCGAATTAACCAATGTGTCCATGTTAGTTTGAGCTAACCTGCCCATTGAACTCTATGCAATTCGCTAATTTGAACTAAATTTTTCTAGTTTCAATTAAGTTAATTCGAACTAACTAAAATTAGTTCGAATTAGTTAGTTTGAATTAACTAATTCGAACTAACTTTGGTAAGTGTAGACATAGCCATGGTGTACTGCTGCCAATGGGGGAGACGGAGGACACCAATGTAAGTATGGAATCCCAGGTGCCAGAGACCCCCACTTTCCTCCCCCAGGTTGCCTGGTGGCCAGCCAGGGCCCCATAAAATCTTAAAGTCCTGGGCCCAAAGGGGTGGTAATCTGGCCCTGCGAGGCACAGGATCTAGGCCTGCAGCTGGGAGCTGAGACTGTGGTTGTAGCCAGAGGACGGGGCTGGAGCAGAGATGGGGACAGACTCAAAGCAGAGGTGGGTGATGCTTTCTCTGCATCCACCCTTATGGGGGTTGGTCCAGGCCCTGCTGCACCCCCTCTCCCAAAGGTTTCTCCATGCCCCACTAGCTGGGCCCGCCACACAGTTTGTGAACCTCCGCTTGTCTGCTCTAGGATGGTTTGTCTTCTTGGTTACTGGCTATGGCACATTGTAGCCCAAGATCTTAGGCCTCTGGTCAGTTCAAATCCAGCTGTGTTCTCTTGGGCTCCTGGGACCTGTTCAAACCCAGGTGATGCAATTCTCAGAGGGGAGGAACCGTTACCTGCCCCAGAAATAATTCTGCCCCATGGTTTGTAAATCCTGAAGAAATTGTATAACCTTCCCTTGTGGCTAGATCACAATCCCACACCCACACAGCTCCATACGACATGTACAGCTCCCACTGAGAAAGGGACACAAACATAAACAGAACATTCTTAAAGCGAATTCGATGGTCTGCAAAATACCACATGTGACATGTGACTGCCGAATCTGTCACCCAGAGGGCACATGTGAATGTTATCTCTGAATAGGGTTTGAGATGTCTCATGGCCACCCTGGTGATAATGGTGCTGAGAGTCTGGTTGTGGTACCCCAAGGCCTTTTTGGGCTGTTCCAACACCTCCTCATCCCCAGCAGGGACAGTATAAAGGCTGGAAAAGGGTAAAGCCAGGAAAACAGATCATCATTGGTACTCCGGTGATGGCTTCAACGGTAAAGTCAGAGGTTAGATACTGGAGAGGGAGAAGGAGGGAGATGGAAAAGTGCAGGAAAGAGAGAAGTGGTTGCTGGAACGGCACAGAATGGGGCTGGGGAATCTTGGTGCAGAGGCTCAGCATTCAGAGAGAGCTGGTTAAATTACAGGCTGGAAAGCACAGCAGGAGGGAACAAAATGGCTGAGTAATTGTGGAGCCAGCCGTGGGAGGGGAAAGGTCACTCTAAGGGCTTCACTGAGGGCACAGAATGAAGACACTGGCAAATGTCCTCACACCCTCATTGTGAGACAAGGTTTAGCTCTGAGCCCTAAGGAGATGTGTCTAGTGCAGCAGGGGAGACTTGTGGGCTGTTACTTCATAACTGGAGAGTCTGGGATTCAGGACTCATTCGTGGCTGAAGAGTCTGATCTGTGATGTACATGGCCTGGCAGTGCAGGGTCTGGAGAAACTGGGAAATCCCCTTTTAAATTGGGAGCCCTGCCGTGACACTTGCTGGGTTCTGGGTTTTAGAAGCTGCCAGAAGCCAGCCAGAGTCGTAGGACGGATGCAGTGTCAGGGCCCGAGAAGGTCACATGTACCTTGTAACCACGGCTGTGCCGGGTGGTTTCCCCACGTGGCCGGTTGCTGTGTAAAGAACAAAGCCACACCAGGCGGGTGGAGCAGCCGTGGTTTATCAGACAGGCCATGACGCGAGACGGATGGTGATGACCAGCGAGAGCAATGGGCAGCAAACCAGCGAGAGGCCGGAGCTCCTACCTGACACCAGCCTGTGAGCCTGCAGAGCGAGACAGAGAACGACGTAGCCGGGCAGAGTGGAGGTCACTGTGGAACTAGAGGAGAATGAGGGAACCTTCCCCATCATCGAAGCTTGCCCTGGGGAAGAGGAGAAATAACAAACCAGACAGAGAGTGAGTGGGAGGCAGTGACTTTAGCATCTCAGTCAGTCACCCATTGGGAAAGTAATACGGCAAAACAAAAAATGTCTTAGAATGTGTTGGGGAGATTTTGTTACAGAAAGCGGAGGAAGTAACCAGGGAAACAGCCATTTTAGACGTGATTCTGACCAAGAGGGAGGAACTGGTCAGGTAACAGCCAAGAATTGTGTCCAGCTCCTCATAGTACCTGCACGTCTTCGTCGCGGACCCTGAATGGCTGCTCGCCTCCCTCGTCCACTGATAGGACCATCGCAGCTCTTTGATTTTAATGCGGCACTGCTGTGTGCCCCTGTTGTGGCCCCTTTCGATCATGCCCCACAAAAGTTTTTGTACATGTTCCGATTTCTTTTGAGGCTTTGGAGGTGAGTGAGAACTGACCCCACAGGCTGATGAGATCTAAGATCTCAGGACAGCTCCAAGCTGGGACACGTTTGCTGCGCTCTGTCACCATTATGCACTCAGGTGACAAGCGCTCCATGCTGCATGGGCAAGAAATAGAATTCAGATCTTCTGGGGGCTGCAGGTAGGGGAGGAGCTATTGGTCGATGACATGGACAGGTAGAGGCAGCCACGGAATGCAAAACTGCAAGAACAGGGAATTGTGGGATAGATCCTGGAGGCCAATAAGTTTGCATTCTGTCTACACTGCCATTACAGGCCGGCAGTGGCAGGAGCCTGATCCGGGCCCCAGCTGGAATGGGGCCTCAGGCCCAGACAGCAAATCTATATTCTGACCAGTGACGCCCCAGATTACAAATGGTAAATGGTAAATTTATGTCTGTCAGTAAAGGCAGCAGAACAGCAAACAAATGTGAGCCTGGCCGTGGAGAAGTGACTGGCCAGATCTCTGAATCCGTGGAGCAGTGAAATAGATACAAAAGCTGGGGCAGCTGCAACTTGGCTCTGGGAGGGCCTGGGGCAGCTGCAGCCCACTGCCAGCGGGGACACAGGTGGGTGCTGCCCGCTTTCAGAGCGTGGGTCGCTTTCCCCAGGCGGAGTGGGTGCAGCAGCCCCCCTTTACGTTTAGCTGCCCTAGATAATTACCTACTTTGTCTGTGGCTAAGGCTGGGCCTGGTGAGGTCCTTTGATCAGGGCCGGCCCAAGGGTTTTTGCACCCTAGGGAACTCTGACTTTTGTGCTCTGCCCCTCCCCCATCCCGCATGCATTATAAGAGACAATATATTAATATATTTTTTAAACTAGAGGAAAAATATGTTCTTCCATCTAATTTAGTTCCCTTTAAAGCCTGACACCCGAGGCGACCACCTAGTTCACCTACATGGTTGGACCGGCCCTGCTCTTGATCCTATCTGACTAATTTATGCCATGAGGCAGGAAATCCCAAGGGCACAATTGAGCTGGAGGGCCATGAGGGAGCCCCTACCTGGAGAACCCGGTGGAGCCGTTTCTCAGCAGCTCTGATCTCTCCAGGAAGTTTCTGCCCAGAGCCATTCTCTCTAGGGAGAGCTCCTGCTCCCAGCCACTGCTTCCCTGTCCCAGGCCGTAACATCCATTCTGCCCGTGGGGTCAGGGAGCCCCAGACTCTAACACCAGCCTGCGCCTAAGGTTTTCATCCAGTTAATACGTTTTATACTAAATGGAAGCGCTGTCCTCTCCTGGCACAGCCACCTGCTTCAAAACAAAAGTGAAAGAAGAACAGAGCCTGAAACTTCCTGTAACTGGTTTCTCCTCCCAGCGTGGTTATGAAACAAAGGCCGAATTGCTCGGAGAGAAACACCCCACAGCACTACGGAGGACAGCTTTCGCAGCAGCAGACTCTGTTCCTAACTTTTATTGGGGACCATCAAATGAATTGTAGGCAATAGCTAGTGTAACAATGTTGTCTTTCATCAAAGACATACAGCAAATAGTGTAACATAGGTTTTTTGTTGGAGTTTGGCAACTTTCAAGTCTGCTACTGAGTGTCCAGGGAGACTGAAGTGTCTCCTACTGGTTTCTGGACGTTACCCATTTCTGACGTCAGATTTGTGTCCATTTATTCTTTGGCGTAGGGACAGTCGGGTCTGGCCAGTGTACATGGCACAGGGGCATCGCTGGCACATGATGGCATATCCACGTTAGTAGATGGGCAGGTGAATGAGCCCCTGATGGTGTGGCTGGTGTGGTTGGGACCTGTGATGGTGTCACTGGAGTCGCTGTGTGGGCAGAGTTGACAATGGGGTCTGTTGCAGGGACAGGTTCCTGGATTAGTGTTCTTATAACAAGAACAAATCTGAGAGATTTGGTGTTTGCCGTCTGGTTCCTGAGCAGTCTCCTCACTGGGGAGCACAGGGTGAGCACGGGGAGTCGAGGATCCATCACACACCACACAAATGGGGTTCGAGCCTCCTCTCACAAGATTTTCAAAGCCTCCTGGTCATTCGCTCCCCCCCCCCCCCCCCTCGGGCTCTATCATGGGCGGAGCCTCTGTTGTGTCACTAACCAGCGGGTAACACTGGGAAGGAAGAAGTGGTATAAAAAGGCTGAGGCAGATGCCGGAAGGGGCTCCACATAACTGCTGCTCTGCTGTGATGAACCGGGACGATGAAGGTGAATAAAGACACTTGATGGAGGAACTCTGGTGTTCAGGCATCGGTGGGTGATGCCTAATTCCCAGACAGGTTCCAGGGGCCGAAGGAGACGCTCATTCGGAATCTGAGATACAAATGAACATTGTCTGTGTTTGTGACATTTAACACTGTTATTTGTTAGTGACAACTCACTGTCTTTTAATACAGCAAAAATGTCGCACTGCACTGGGGTGGGGAAAACACATGGGGAGGAGGGAAAATCTGCCCAGCCTCCTTCCCGCTCACTCACACAGCTCTGGGGCTGGGCTCCCACTGCCCTTCCCCTTCCACAGGTACTGAATACGCTGCCTCAGCTCTACACACCCATCTTAGGTGTGTGAAGTTCGAACCAGGAATAGGACCCCACAACTGGGCAGTGCTGAGTCCAAGGGAGGCCCCCAGCCTTCAACTCAGCACCGGGGACAGGCCGGGCGTTGGATATTCAAACTGAGCTACTTGAGTTACTTAAAATAACTTCCCCATTCTGTGGAGGGGCTGCTGGGGAGAGGGGGCACAAGTGAAGGGTGCTCGGGGCAGTAGGAGAGAGGTGCTGAGGGGCAGGAGGAGATCTAAGGGCTGCTGGGCAGAGGGAAGCTTGCAAGAAGGTTTCTGGTTCAGGGCATTTTTCTCAGTGACAGACTTGATGCAGCATTTCCTCCCTCCCTCCCCTTCCCTCTTTTGGAGAGCTGGGGTTAGTGGGACTGTGGGAGGGAAACTCACATGGTTTATAGCACTCCAGCCTGTTGGCTGAAAGCCCAAAAACTGAGGGCTTGTATCTTTGTGTAACCCATATGCCTAAAAAGGGCCATCTCTTTAAGAGACTGTGAGACACCAGGGCCAGAGGGAAGCAGAAGAGTGGTCCTATTTGAAAAGGACCGGGAAGTGGGCGGGTGCAAGCCCGCCCACTGCTAAAACTCCTCCCCCAGCCTAAGGGGATGGAGCACTGGACCCGGCTTCAATTAAGTACGGGGGACAACAAATGACGAAAAGGAACGGGTGTGAGGGTCAAAGGGTCAAAATAAGGGACTCGGAAGTGGACACCGAGCAGAGAACCCCGGACAGCGCCCACTGCTCCCGGAAGGTGTCGAGGGAGCCAGTGGACACTGCGCAAAGGAACTCTGCCCGGATGCGTGAACGGACGAGGGACCGGAAGTAGGCCCCACAGTCGCAGGAGCCTCCTTCAGCCAACCTCCTCTCTCTGGTTTTATATATGGCCACTTTGGCATAGGCCAAGAGGAGGTTGGCGAGGAGGTCCCGCGACGTTGTGGGGCCGCGGATGGGGAGTGCATATAAAAAACAGTGTGGGGAAAAGTGCAGCCAGAACCTCAATAACTGGTTCTGGAGGAGCCGGAAAAGGGGCTGCAACCTAGCGCATTCAAGATAGGCATGCGCCAGGGTCTCCCTCACACCGCAAAAAGGGCATGTGTCGGGACGGGGAGTGAACCGCGCCAGGAACACGCCCGTGCTCACGGCTCCGTGGAGGAGCCGCCAACTTATATCCCCGGCTCGCCGTGGAGTCAAGGTGGCATACAGACTGGCCCACCGGGTGTCCTCGCCCTCCACGGATGGAATTAGGTCCCGCCACTTTGTATCGGGGCGGGACACGAGGGCGAGGAAGTGGATGGTGTGGAGCACGAGCGTGTATAGATGTTTGCGGGGCGCGGTTCGGAAAGAGACCGGCTGCAAGTCCAGCAGCCGGCTTGGGGCGTGGGACGGGGGTGGCCGGGGGGGTTCGCAGGGCCAGGGCCCGATTAAAAGCTCCAGAGGGCCAGGACTGAGGGGGGGTGGGGAGCACCCTCTCGCAGGACCTGCTCAAAGTAATCCCGAGCAGCAGGGGGCAAGGCTGCCTTCACCTCCTGGAGTACGCGCCGGGGGGTTCGAAGGGTGGAGAGCCCCATGCACTCAGCCAGCACAAGGGGATCCACCTAGTCCCCCCAGGCATAGTCCAGAAGGTCTCCGACCTTGGTGACGCCTGTCAGGACCAACCTCCAGTTCACGGAGGGGGCCTCCGCCACCTGCACACTAAGATGAGGGTTGTGTAGCAGGGGCTCCGCGAGGAGATCCTCCCCCTTGGTGGGCACAAGGGACCTGGAGGGCGAAATGAGCCTCCAGGTCCGGAGGAGGTCCTGGTAGAAGGCCGGCAGCTCGGAGAGGTCTCGCGGAAAACCTCTCGGATTGATAAAAAAAGAGCTGCCGGTCATATCGGAGCCCTCGGTAGCGGCGGAGGAAGGTGCGCGCCAGATGGCTCCATGCCGGACTACCTGCACTATAAAGGAGTCTCTGCAGGGCTTGGAGGCGGAAGGCGTGGACCTGGCTGTGAAGACAGCACAGGCCCTGCCCTCCCTCCTCCAGGGGAAGACTCAGAATCCCTGCAGAGACCCAGTGCAGTCCTAGCCAAAAGAACTCCAGAACTCGGGGGCGCGACCAGGGTGTTGAGCCGGTGCCAGAGCATGGACAGGATGAGCTGGTTGATGACCAGTGCCCTCCCACGAAGGGAGAGGCACTGCAGCAGTCCTGTCCATCTCTGCAGCCGCTCAGACACCCTGTCCTCCAAACCGTGCCAGTTGTCGTCCGGGGAGGGATGCGTGGCAGAGAGGTAGACGCCGAGATAGAGCAGCGGACCTGCGCTCCACCAGATGGCTTGAAACGTGGGTGGGAGGGAGCCCACCGACCACCCGGCCCCTACTGCCAGGCCAGAGCTCTTGGCCCAGTTGACCCGGGCGGAGGAGGCTGCCGAATAGATGGCCAGGTAAGCCTCCAACCACTCCAGGTCTCCCGGGTTCCGGACCGCGAGGAGCACGTCGTCGGCGTATGCTGACAAGACCAGCCTCAGCCCTGGTTCACGGAGCGCCAACCCCATCAACCTCCATCGGAGGAGACAGGGGAAGGGCTCCACGGCCAGGGCGTACAGCTGGCCGGACAGCGGACAGCCTTGACCTACTCCTCGCCCGAAGCTGACGAGTTCAGTCAGGGTCCAGTTGAGCGTGACCAAACACTCTGCAGAGGCGTACAGCACCTGGAGAAACCCCACAAAACGGGGCCCGAAGCCGAACGCCTGCAGGTTGCCCAGGAGATACTCGTGGTCCACCCGGTCGAACGCCTTCTCCTGGTCCAGGGCCAGGAGGGCGAACGACAGACTGTCCCTACACCCTAGCTCCAAGAGATCCCGGACCAAGTACAAGTTTTCAAAGATGGAACGGCCCGGGACGGTGTAGGTCTGGTCAGGATGAACCACGTTCTGCAGCACGGACCGCAGCCGCAGCGAGATGGCTTTGGCTGCGATTTTGTAGTCCGTGCAGAGGAGCGAGATGGGACGCCAGTTCCGAAGGTCGCGGAGGTCCCCCTTCTTGGGCAGCAGAGCCAGGACTGCCCACCGACAAGAAAGGGGGAGCACTCCGCTTTCCTCGGACTCGGCCCAGATGATGGCGAGGTCCGGGTCAAGGACGTCCCAGAACACGCGGTAGAACTCCACGGTCAGCCCGTCCATGCCCGGAGATTTGTTAGTGGGCATGAGACGGAGGGCTTCTGAGAACTCGGCCAGAGTGAGAGGCAGCTCTAGCTGGTCCCGGTTGCCATCGCTGACCGTGGGAAGTTCGTTCCAGAGCAACCTGCAGGCGGCGGCTTCGGTTGGATCCGGGGAGAAAAGACCAGCGTAGAAGGCCCTGGCCCTTCCACGCATCTCCACCGGATCTGTGAGGGGGGTGCCATCCTCAGCGAGGAGGCAGGTGATGTGCTTTTTGGCCCCCCTCCGTTTCTCCAGGGCATAGAAGAAGCGGGATCCTCGAGGGCGCGGAGGTCCTCCCACTTCTCCCGGCACGCTCCGCAGAGGGACGGATCCTCAGGGCTGGTGGCCAGGCGCCTCTTCAGCTCTAAGACCTCCCGTTCCAACTGCTCTATCGCCGCATCCCTCCGCCTGCTGGCCCCCCGAGTGTAGTCGCGGCAGAAGAGCCGGGCGCGCACCTTCCCCACGTCCCGCCAGGCCAGCCAAAACTCCCGGAAGGACGCCACGAAGCCCACGTCCTCCAGCAGGCTGTTGTTGAAGTGCCAGTAGGCCGGCCCCGGCCTCTCTGCCATCAGAGAGGCCTTCACGGTCACCAGGTGGTGATCCGTGAAGGGAGCCGGCCGTACGCCAGAGGAGTGGGCTCGTGGGAGATGGAACCTAGAGATGTAAATGCGGTCCAACCGGGAGTGGCGTGACTGATCTTCCCCCACTCGGACAAAGGTGAAGGTCACCTCATCGTCCGGGTGGTGGTCGCGCCAGACGTCCACCAGGGAGTGGTGGTCTACAATCTTCCTGAGGACGTCTGCGGCGGCCGGGCACTGCTCGGTCCCCGTGCAGTCCCGTTCCTCGAGGGTGAGATTGAAGTCCCCGCCCAGGACCAGGCACTCCTGAGGATCCAGCGTGCCGAGGAAGGCGGCCGCCTGCCGATAGAAGGGCACCCGCTCCGGGCCCGCTGCAGGGGCATAGACATTGACCAGATTCAATGTCAGCCCCTGCATGCGGACCCAGACGTGCAGCAGGAGGCCCGGCACGACCTCGGCAACCCCCAGCACCTCGGGCTGTAGGTCGGGGGAGAACAGGGTGGCCGGGCTGAGAGATGACTAAAAAACACCCTGCCCTCCCACTCCAGCCGCCAGCTGGCCTCGGCGGCTAGATCCGTATGGGTCTCCTGCAGGAAAACCACAGAGTACCCCCCTTCCCGTAGGAAGGAGAGCACCTGGGTCCTGCGGAGACCCATCCAACAGCCCCTGGCGTTCAATGTGGCATAGATGACAAAGGCCATGAGGAGGGCTGGGGGGGAGGATCCTCAGGGGCAGGGTGGCCCGCGGCTCCTGTCAGGCCCCGCAGCAATCCGTGGCTCACCCCGTGAGCCATGAGGGAGTCTCGGAAGCTGCGGGCCCTCTGGTAGGCCGCGGCGTCCTGCCTCCCGGTCCCCTTCCCCTCCTTTAAGATGGCCCTCACGGCCTGGAGAACGGAATGGAAGTCTCCCCAGCGCTGGAGGGCGAGCCGCACCCGATTCCTGGCCCCACGAGTGTCGGCCAGGAACGAGCGCAGCTCATCCCTCAGCACCAGGGGGTCTGGGGCAGAAGGCCCCGGACCGTCCCCTAGTCGGGTCCCCGAAGTGGCCCCGCTGCCAGCCGGGAGCGGCAGACAGGGCGCGGAGCCCCGTCGCTGCTGCAATGTTACGAGGGCCGCATCGCCCGGCTGAACCCCCGGCACAAGAGGAGGGAGCGGTGGAGGGAGAAAGGCAGCCCCTTTAGTGGGAGGGGCTACAAATACCACCCCCGGGGGATTGCCTGAATGGAAGGATGTGGTCCTGGGGGCGGCAGCAATAAGGGTAGGGGCTGAGGAAGGGATAGGGGTAGTCGCAGGGGCCAGAGGAGAGGGGGCGGGAGTGGGATCAGGAAGGAGATGGAAAACAATGGTAAGAGGGACAGGGTCCCCAGTGGTCGAACCACTGGGGCGCGGCTCCCCTCGACCGGGCACGGGGGTGTGGAGGAGGGGATCTGGGGACGGGTCCCCGCCAACGCTGGGCGTGGAGGTGTCCATGTCCTCAGCGTCGGACAGGGGGGAGAAAACAAGGGGAGGGAGGGGAGGCTGTCCCACCCGGGTCGGCTCCCCGGAGCCTGGCCGCTCAGGGCTAGCCGTCATCTCTAGGGCCCGGCGGCTTCAGAGAGGGCCCCGATCACAGCCGGGGAGGTGGAATGGGTCGGGGGCATTCCCAGGGTAGAGGGTGAAACAGCAGATGGTGGCTGGGAGTGGGACTGGGAGTGGGATGGGAGGTGGGACTGGGACAGGAGAGGGGGCGGCGAGAGTGAACCACCGCCCAGATCGAGGCCCACTGGTAGAGGAGGGTCGTCCTCCCCTGCAGCCACTAGGGTCAGACCCAGGGCCTCGATCTCCACAAAGATGGAGCTGAAATCCCCCCGCCTCAGCGGAGGCCACCGCACCACTGACTGTGGGTGCAGGTGGTGAGGCGGGCTCGGGGGGGGGGGGCAGAAACAGCTCCATCCACGGCCTCTCCGGGAAAGGGGTCTATAAGGGCCTCCGATGGGGGGGCAGCACTGCCCCCCTGTGCTGCTGGAGCCATACCCTCGGTCGCAGCCTCCCGCTGGACCTCGTCGGGGTGCGCAACAGAAGGCCCCGTGACGATGGTTGCGACTTCAGCCCCCCGTACTGATTTCCGGGGGGCCTCCTCCCCATCTGATGTGGTGGGGAGGGCCTGGGCCTTCTTGCGCTTCCCCTTGACGAGGGTCCGGCCCTCCAAGATGGCATGGGAGGGCCGGCCAGCGGGGATAGAGCCAGGCATTGAAGGCGAGGGCTCCTGGGAGGGAAGGGACAAGGGAGGGACGACAAGAGGGTGGGAACCCTCCCCCTGGGGTGCGCCCTCTCCCACATCCGGGGCCTCCCTGGCTGGCGCCCTCTCCTCCATGGGCCCCGTCCCAGATACGCCCAGTGGGGTGGCGACGGGGCCTAGTGTTGATGATTGTGGTGGAGGAGGAGGAGGGGCAGCTCCGGAGGCCAGGGAGCGGGGGGCACCAGTGATAGCGGGGCCAGTGCCCAATGACACCTCGGGGGCCCCGGTTGCTCCCACTCCATGCTGGGCCAGGGGACAGTCCCTCCGGACGTGCCCCGTGGCCCGGCAGAGGAAGCACCGAGCCTCCCCCGAGGAATAATGAATCCTATAGTGGGCCCCTTGATGGGGCACCAAGAAGGACCCCTCAAGCACCCCTCCGTCACGCGTCCCCGCCGGCGGCAGCTGGAGTTGCACCTGCCGGCGGAAGGAGAAAACGTGATGGAGGGCGGGGTCCTTGCAGCCCAGTGGGAGAGGGCTGATGGTAGACAAGGGCTTCCCCAGGGTGGAGAGAAGAGGAAGCAGGGCAGAGTTAGGGAGGAAGGGCGGGACGGCGGTGAGGACCACCCGCACGCCCTGGTCCTCCAGGGGCTCCACGGGAACGTAGACGCCCCCCACCGCCAGGCCCTTCGCCACCGCCTCCTGTGCGACAGCCTCCAACGACAAGAAGAAGACAATCTTGCCGTACATCTTGGAGGCCGCCATGATAGCCGAGGGCCCCACCCCCCCGTTCTTTACGAGGTTAAAACAGGTACACATGGACACACAAATAAACTACAATCTTACATTTCAAAAGTGCTTTGAAGATGGGAAATTTACAGAATCGGAGGAAATTAAATGCAGGGGAGTGTATGACATAGGATCAGGTCAGGCTGTAACATACAGACACCTGGTTACAGCACTAACATTTTCTAAACTAGGACCAGCTCTTTTCTCCTCTCCGGATTTTACACTGAGATTTCAGAGATGTAGAAATTTGGACAGGAGTCACTGATCCTGTCCGTCACCATCTGCTCCCCCTGAGGCAGGGGACGGGGAAAGGGAGAGGTTCCATCTAGTGTTGGGGCAGCAGCAAACACAAGCTGTCTGTCCATATTTCCTCCAGTGTCGCCTGGGCCAGGAGCCCTTTGTGGCACTGCACCAGGGTGGGCAAATGCCTGGGGAGGGGGAAAAGCTGCCCAGTCTCTTTCCCATGAGCGGGTCCCATTCGCCCAGCCTGGCCCCTCACTCACCAGCGCTGGGGCTGGGGTCTCACTGCCCTTCCCCCACCCCAGAGCAACATTTCTCCCAGGGGCTCTTCTTCCTTGGGGCTTCTCCCCTCCCCCCATTAGATCCTTGACTCTTCCTCATGTCAGCTGGGATCTCCCCTTCCCTCTGGTGCAGCCCCTTCCCCATCCCATCCTCAACATCCACCTCTCAGATAGCCCCCCCCCCAGCCCAGCAGCGGCTCCCCCGGCCCTTCACAGCACCTTCCTTGATACCATTTACACCCCCCAGGAAGAGGCCTGGGGCTGGTCTGTGCTGGGGGGACAGTCTCTGTCAGGGACAGGGGGCAGGTGCGGCCGAGCCCCCGTCAGCTCCAACTTCCTGATCCACGGATCAGGTGTGTGAAGTTCGAAGCAGGAATATGACCCAGTGACTGGGTAGTGCTGAATCCAAGGGAGGCCCCCGCCCTTCAACCCAGCACTGGGGACGGGACGGGTGTTAGACATTCGAACTGAGATACATGAGTTACTTAAAATCACTTCCCCATTAACACCCGTGCGAGTGGCACCGACAGGGCTGGGGCTGTAAACCTACCTAGAGATTTCCTCCAGCCTGGGCTGGGACGGGGCAGATGATCAGGGGAGCCGCATTCGCACCCCCAGCATTGAGACCAGGATAGAAATACGGACGGAGGGTCCCAGAGAAGGTGTCAGTGAAAGTGAAGAGATGGGACCCGTCCGTCACATTGTAAAATGAGACCTCGCCTGCCTCATAGTCCAGGAAAATTCCCACCCGGCTGGGCCTGACGCTCACGGGGAGGGGGATCCAAGACAAGGTGCAGGCCTTGTATTTCCCATCCTTCTGCACCACAACCCAGTATCCATCCCCAGGTGAGGGTATGACATTCCCCTTCCTGCTCACAGATTCCCTACAAACCCCCACAGCCCATTCAGTCTTGTCTCCCACCTCCACCTCCCAGTAACGCCTCCGGCCCGTGAACCGCTCAGTGCCCAGCACAAAGGGACAATAATCAAATCTCGCAGGGGTGTCGGGCAGATCCTGGCGTTTATCTCCGTGTCTCACACGTTTCCGATCCTCAGACAGGAGGAGTTTGGGATTTGCCGTGTCTGGATCCAGAGTCACAGTCACTAGGGGGAGATCACAGAGTTAGGGAGGGGCAGGGGCAGGTGACAAGGATCAAAGGGAAATTAACCTGCGTCCCCCGTTAATGGCTGTGGGGGGTGTTACCCGTAAAGGGGAGTCAAGGCCCTTCTGCCCATGAGAGTGAATGGGAGGGAAGGACACAGGAGCGGGGAAGTGGTGGGGTGGGGGAAAGGGTGTGTGTGGGGGGGGCAGCCCAGGGACGGGGGAGGGGACAGGATGATACTGGGAGAGGGAGAGGAGGGGCGGGGGAGGTGCAGGCACAAGGGAAGTGCGGGGGGGAGGAAAGGAGGGAAACAAGAGGGCGGATGCGGGGAAGGGAGGGGCAGGTCCCAGGAGGCTGTGTGGGGGGAGGGGGGCTTCAGAGGAGAGGAAGGGGACAGACCCAGGGGGGCAAAGGGAAAGGGGGGCATCGAAGGGCAGAGGGGTGTGAGGCTATGTTCCTTTTACATTGGGTGGGTGCACGGCTGTCGCACACCCACACAGGCATCAGGGACCCCCCGCACAGCCCGGCAGCCCCCATGATCCCCCAAGACCGGTGGCTGGGCTCTGGTGCTGCCTTGTGGCTTTCCTTCCTTTTCTTTCTTTCTCTGCCTTCCTTCTCTCTTTCCTTCCTTCTCTCTTTCCTTCCTTTCCTTTCCTTTCCTTTCCTTTCCTTTCCTTTCTTTTCTCGTTTTTTTTCTTTCGTTCTGTTTCCTTCCTTCTCTCGTTCTATTCCTTCCTTCCTTCCTTCCTTCCTTCCTTTTTTTCTTTTTCTCATCTTTCTTTCTTTCTTTCTTTCTTTCTTTCTTTCTTTCTTTCTTTCTTTCTTTTAAGACTTTTAAAAAGTAATTTCAAATAAAATCATTTCTAAAAATTAAATTTCAATTCAAAATTCATTCAAATTCAATTAATTAAACCCAACTAATTAATTCTATTTACAATCACTTTAACTTCAATTAATTATTTTTAATTTAATTTGAATGAAATAAACGGGTGGCCCTGTTGTATGAAAAGGTTTCGGGGATGCGGCCCTCGGGCCAATATCCCAGTCCTCATGTGGCCCTCGTGCTGATCTGAGTTTGAGACCCGGCCTTAGAGTAACGGCCAGAAACACACACAGATCTGCCCCTGAGCAGCTATTCAGGGACTGAAACAAAGTGGGTCAGTTGAAATTGTTCTTTTCTTCCACCCTGGTGACACGCGAGTGTTTAGTTCCTAATTCAGTCTGTGACGTTGCTAGTCCTTGTCGCACAACATTTGTGATAGAGGAATGGTGCATTCTGGGATGCTTTCTGCTAACGTGGAAGGATTCTTTTTACTAAAATGGGTTGACATTTTATGAAATTTCATTGTTGTTGTTGTTGTTCCGTGAAATGTGATTTGCTGGAATGGGAAATGTGGTTGCTCTGAGGATGTGGCTTTGGGATCTGTTGTGACACTCATTGTTTCATTTGCAGGATCGTATTGTGAGGTTGGAAAGGAAAGGGATTATGAATACTATAGAATACGGACGAGTGGCTGGTAGCTGAGCTGGGTAGATGTGTGCTGGAAATGGGACAAAGACAGGCAACAAAAACTGTGAGGTGCAGATGATGGTAGAGGTTAGATAGGCAGCAAGTGTCCTCGCCTCCCATTTGTTTAGTAAATAAATAAAACTGCAGTGTTTCAGTTTAACATTTGTATTAAACTTTGAACGAAAAGACGACAACTCTGCATTTGTTTTCAATGAAGGGACTTAGGTGCGTTGATGCTTCCGGCACCAAAAAACTGTTGCCCGTGCGGCTCCCGGCCTCCCAAATTGCCGCTCAGCCAGTCCCATAACTTGCTCAGCTGCATCATCAGCTCAATTCAAAAGAAATGCAGAGATGTTTCTTTTCATTCGAACTTCAATACAAATGTTAAACTGAAATATTGTCAAATTCCAAAGGGGTAGCCGTGTTAGTCTATTGTAGAAAGACAACAGAGTCCTGTGGCACTTTTAAAGACTAACAGATTTATTTATCGCATGAGCTTTCGTGGGAGAAAATCCCACTTTGTCAGACACTTTGAAGATGGGAAAATTACAGAGTGGGAGGAAATTAAATGCAGGGGAGTGTATGACATAGGATCAGGTCAGGCTGTAACAGTAAATCAAAATAAATGTTAGGATTCAAACACTGGGGAACAGCACATAGAGGACGGTGAGGTCAAATCACCTGTTGTAATGAGAGAAAAATCCATAGTCCCTGTTTAACCCCAAGACAACTGAGTCAAATTTGCATATAAGTTCGAGTTCTGCAGTCTCTCCTTGAAGCTGTGATTTGTTATTCATCTGTTTAATTTAATTTAATTTACTAAAGAAATGTGAGGCAAGGACACTCGCTGCCTATCTAGCCTCTACCATCACCTACACCTTACAGATTTTGTCGCCTGTAGATAGCCGTGTGGTCATGAATGTCTTTTGTGCTATGAATGGGAATTAACTTAAAATTTTAAAATGTGGATGTTGGGCTGAAGAGAAGGGGAGAGATGCAGGGGGGATTCGGCTGCTGGGGAGAAGAGATGCAGGAGGGATCGGGCTGGGGAGAAGAGACGCAGGGGGAATCGGGCTGGGGAGAAGAGACGCGGGAGGGATCAGGCTGGAGAGAAGAGACACAGGGGGGATCAGGCTGGGGAGAAGAGACGTGGGAGGGATTGGGCTGGGGAGAAGAGATGCGGGAGGGATAGGGCTGGGGAGAAGAGACGCAGGGGGGATTCGGCTGCTGGGGAGAAGAGATGAGGGGGGATCGGGCTGGGGAGAAGAGATGCGGGAGGGATTGGGTTGTTAGGAAGAAGAGACGTGGATTGGGCTGTGTGGGCATCTGTTTTAGGTGCGCGGATGTGTGACGGTCGCTGTGAGGCATTGCACCCACACAACTTAGAGGAAACATACCTGGGGGGTTGAGGGGAGTGGTGGCTGAGGACTGGGAATGATAAAGCAGGGGAAAGTGATGTGAGGAGAAGGATGTGAGGGAAAGGACAAGTACCAGGGAGCGAGGGGAGGGTCTTGTGTCATGGGGTGATTGAGGCAGGTCATCTGGGGTGGGAGTGCCAGAGAGAAGGTGGGGGCCAAGGGGATAAAAGAGGTGAAGGGAGTGGGGACAGCTGGGAGCAGAGGAGGGCAAGGGAAGGGGGCCTGTAACAGTGGGGCAGAGAGGGGGAACCAGATAGGCAAGCAACAGAGGGGAAGGGGAAGGAAGGGGTAATCAACAGGGGGACGAAGGAAGCGAGAGAAGGGGTTGGCGGCACAGCGGGAGGGTCCTGTGCTGGGGGCAGAAGCCTGGAAAGGAAGGGGGAGGTAAAATGAGAGAGGGGAGGGGAGTGACGGGTGCCCTGAGCAGAGAGGGTGAAAGGAGGGTGGGGCACCAGAAAGGCAGACCAGGTGAGGGGAAAGTTATGGATGTTGAAAGCCAGGGGCTGGAGCAGAACAAAGGAGATTTGATGTTGGTTTTTACTTGGACTCAGGGACCGCAGCAGTGGCTTTTATTTCAGACTTTTTCGACTGTGTGGAGTAATTTGGCGCCTATTGAAGAGGGTATACTGAGGCAGGGGCTTGCAGGGGCTCTAAGGCAACTAAGGGGCTGCTCAAAGGTTCTACCTTAGGACTCCACGTGTCATCTCAGACCCCACCCCACCGATGAGGGTGACTGAACAACACAGACACCTTCCAGAGCCATGGGACAGTCAGTGCCCCACGCTGGTGTCTGCAGGGCCAGCGACGACTCTGGGGCCCATCTCCCATCTTTGGAAGGACCCCAGCAATGCAGAGACGCACTGGGGAGGTCCAGAGACGTCACAGAGCCGCCCATTGCAGACAGCAGAGGAGCAGGCCCAGGACTGGCTGAAAGTCACACACTGACTATGGCAGGATGGGAACCTGATCTGGGGCTGGGCCCAGGACAAAGGATTCTGGGACTGGCCTGATTTCCCCGGGCGCTCACAGACCAGCAGAGTTCGAGGTTCCCACCACAGGGAGGTTGGGCCCAGGCTGCTGCCAAGTGCAGACAGAGGCCTGTTGGAGCCATTTAGGACTGGGAATAGCGATGGCTCAAGGCTGATTGCCTTCAAATGTGGAGAAAAGGGTCATGTACAAAGGTGCTGCCCTACAAGGACTTTGGGGTTTGGACAGGGGGGATGCTGCTGGGGGATAGTCAGGTTTTCTAGTACTGGGTAAAATGTGAGGCCAACACAGCTGCCCTCAGGTACATGTTTCAGGGGAGAGGCCAGCCATGGGTCTCACACATCCCCCACTTACCAGGGAGACCAGAAACTCCCACATGCCAGGTACGGGTGTTGGAGTACCTTCCCCCAGGAGCCTGAATGGATCTGTTAGACAAAGGTCCAACCCACGGCACTCATGGACAGCAGGCGCTTTGGGCCAGAGGAGCCAGGGGAAAAGCTAAATGTGATTACAGAAATCCTGGTGGTCCCAGAAGACGTGAGAGACAGGAGCCCTGACGGGGTTACGGAGCAGTTCTGTGTTTGGCTGGCCCAGGCCCAGGCTCTTTCCAAAATGGCTGATGGGAGCAAACCCAGGTAGTAGCAGACAGGCAGAGGGAGCTACTCAGAGCAGGGGAGAACCCACCAGGCTGTGACTGTGGAGAGCAAACAGTCCACGGCTCTGAGAGAGGAACACGGTGTCGGCAGAGGAAATTCTGCTCTAGCTCCAAGCCGCCAGCAGCTGAAGATAAAACTCCCACACCCGCCTGAGCCCAGGACTGACGAGATTATTCTAACATAGGAGACACTGGCAGCTGCTGGATGTCCCAAGAGCCGGGAACAGCACAACAGGGGAGAAGTGGCCGTGGGAATTGCCTAGACCCGCGGTTAAGCAGCCCTGGCCTTAGAGGAGAAGCAAGACCTGGGGGCTGGAATAGTTCAGCCAAAGGAGGAATAAAGCAACAGGGAGATGGTGGAGAACAGTCTGAAGACAGCAGAGCTGCAGCCGCCAATGCAGAAAATGGAACAGAAAAGTTACCCAGGAGCCAAAATGGGCAGAGTGTGAAGAAGCCCCACACCTTGGAAATGGCTCCAGACAGGGCTACAGGACGTGAGCAGCGTGGCTGGAAAACTAGACCAGAGTATGTGGGACACAGGAGCTGCGGTGCTGGGGAGACGGGCGAATCCAGGAGAGCTGGAAACTGAGGTTGTGGGTACATCTGTTGGGGCTGAAGCTGCCATCTGGGCTACCCTGGCCACATGGGTATGTTTCAGAGCTGGCTCAGGTCCGTGAAGCCCCACACAGCTCAGTGTAAATAGAATCTAAGAGAAGTGAAGTAACAGCTCCTGGGACAGGGCTGAGATCTAGACAGACTAAAGCTGATGACTCAGGGGAGGGCAGAGGTGCCGGCTGATGGCTTTGGTGTGTGCAGTAAGAGAGAGCCCAGCAATAATTAGCAGGAGGCAGCATTTACACAGGGAATGGAGTGAAGCCTCGGATACCCTGGAAGGCGTCTTAGGGGGGAAGCTGATCAGGCAGTGAAGGCTGGATGCCCAGGCGCACACACAGTAGTGGTGGATATGCGGGAAACTGCAACAGCAGCCGTGTACTCTGCGCTACCCAGCAAACCATTCAGCAATGAACTGGGAAGAGCTGGAGGAAAGCTTTGCTGCAGAGGAGGGACCAGGGCCGGCCATGGCCAGCTGAGCTCTTCAGACCCAAGGGCTGGGGACTTGGAGGAGGACAAGGGAGAAAGGACTGGATCTCGGCTCAGGGGAGAGCTGTCTCTCAGCACTGAGCAGGTAGCTGGGGAAGGGTTCGTTGTCACAGAAGGAGCTGGCTGAGCTCCAGACCCGGCCTGAGATGCGTGTGGACTGATCCCAGCTCTGAGCCGTATCGGAAATTGGGGAGCCCAGAGGCTGGGGTGATGGTCCCATTAATGCAAACTGAGCAGCCAACTGCACAAGGATGGCAGAATCTGTCCTGTCATCGGATAAGTAGGTGCCAGGGGAAGAATGGGGGAGAGTTGAGGAAGCAGCTAAGCACAAGGGGTCAGAAGCGAGCAGTTCAGAGAAGGACATGTCCTACAGGGGCAGCGGGGAACAAAGAGCAGGGTGGGCTCCAGGGGGCAGAGAGAGAGTAAGGGGAGGGGTGGGACCCAGAAGGTATAGATGGTGGGGAGGGGCGGGTGCCAGGGGCCCTAATGAGACAAAGGGAGAGGCCTGCACCAAGGGACTGATGGGGGTGAGGGTAGAGATGGGCCCCAGGGGCCAGGGGAGGAGCAAAGGGAGGGGGAATAGAGACAGTGAGAGGTGCAGGAGCCAGGGAGGCAGAGGAGTGAGGGGAGGGACAGGGGCTGGGGGGAGAAGGAAGGGGTTATGTTGAGGGAAGAGGGGAGGGCTGGGGGACAGGACAGAAGAAGAGAGACAAGCACCAGGGGGCAGAGTGAGCAGAGGCAGGTGTTGGGGGAACAATGGTGAGACATGAGATGGGGCAGGCGCCAGGTTCAACCAAGGACAAGGAGAGAGGCAGGAATCAGAAGGCAGAGGTGGGCAAGGGAAGAGGTGGGTTCCAGAAAGGGGTGGAAGGGACCGGTGCCAGAGGGACATAAGGTGGGGAAGGGACAGGCAAAAGGAGGGGAGGGAGAAAGAGGAGGAATGGGTGTGTCCTGGGGCCCCGGCTGTGTCCAGAGCCCAGGCTCAAGATGGCTGAATGGCTCAGGAGCTTCCACTCACCCCAGAACTTCTGCAGCATTGCCTTCATTGCGAGACAAATTTTATACACGTTCTTCAGCTCAGTAGAAACGGCGCCTGGTTCTTGGAGTTTCACACTCTGACTCCTAGGAAGAAAACATCCCCTGGTCACTCAGCTGCTCTGTGCACACATCACTGCAGATCGGGTACCAGTAATGTCAAAGCAACGAACAGCGGGAACATACCTGGTCAATGTGCTTCTCACATCCTGGAAAAGGAAAGAGAATCAATGTTCTGAATTAAACTGAGGTGCAGAAAACAGGGAATTTTCACTCTGTGCCTCTACCTTCCAGCTAGAAAGAGAGCCACCATGGAGGTGAGACAGTAATTTAACCCCAAAGGTTCTCCCCTGGGGCCCTGTCCCATCATTGCACATCTCGGGATCTGTGTTTAGAAACCTCGCTGGGCCCAGTGCTCTGCAGTCAGAGCAGGGTGGGTCTGGCCATTATCATTTTTGCATCAACCATTTCATCGCCCCTGGCCTCACCGAGTCTCCATGACCAGAATTTCTCTCTCGCAGGCCCCACGATGGTTTTGAACTGACAGGGTTTTAACCCAATGGTCTGTTTGTCCCTAAAACCCCAGAACACATTTACTGTAATGTTTGGAATCAAGGCCCTGGTCTGAGCTTTTAACTCTGGACGGATGAAGAATTTTGATGCTGTCTGTCTCTCACCTTCAGCAGCTCAGCCGCCCTTTGCTGACATTTCTTCTCTGTCTCTGCGATCAGCTGCTGCAGAGAGGAGCTTTGCTGGGAGAGTTTGCTCACATTTTCCTGGAGTCTCCGCAGCGTCTCCCTCTCCTCCACCGCCAATCTCTGCAGAAGCCCCTGCTCCTCTTCCTTCAGCCATGTGTGCAGTCTTTTAAATTCACCTGTGATCACCGTCCTCTTCTCCTTTACCTTCCTCTTGAGACACAAACATAGGGATGGAGGAGAAAAAACGGGAGCCAGATGTTAAGTCACAGACTGGGTCTCCGTACATGAATCCCGGGATACGAAATCAGTGTGTACGGATATTTACTTCTTTGGGAAATGTACCAGGAAGGTGTGTTTGAGTTCACAGTTTATATGGCCAGTTCCCAGCCATTCCCCTAGAACGCTATTGCGGGTGAGCTGGGATCGTAGCGTTAGGGACCCAGTTCAGCTGGTGGCCTGGCTGATGTCAGCCGTGTCCCCATCTGCCCTCGGACAGGACCCGGGGTAACAGTGGGGAGCCAGGGCTGGTCCTGGCTGGGGGAGGGGCTGGCTGCCCTGTACTGGGCTCCCCACAACTCAGCACAGAGATGCCGGTGGCCATGGGGTGACCTGGCCCAACCCCCTGCCCCCAAAGCCCTTGTTCCTGAGACCCTGGAACGGTAGCCCCGCCCTTCCCCCACCCCGCCCTGTGCTGACCCACGTCCCCTTCCCGGCACAGGGCTCTAACCCATCTGTCTGTCCGGCTGTTCTGTGTGGGCGGGGGAAGGATCCGAGCTCAGTGCCTGAAGGTTCAAGGGTTCAGAGCGGCCAACAAGTAGCCGTGGTGTAAATGTGCCCTTAGGGGCAGATTTTCCAAGGCGCTCAGCACCCGCAACTGCACCCAATGTTCAGAATTGCTCAGCAGCCCCAGCCCAGCTGGCTGAGTGATTCTGTACATCACTCACGGAGGCAAATCCCCCACCCAGCTCCCAGCTCTGGAGTTGGCCCAGGCACTGGGTAAATTAATTGCAGGGTGGGGGAGGGACACGGTGGGGCAGGGCTCAGGGAGGGATCAACCAGACACCCACTGTAGTGTTTTGGGTTCCAGTCTGTGATAGCAATAGATGGGAGGGGAGCTGTCTTTTGTCTTACATGTGGGAACCAGTTCTCAGAGATGCTCAATAAAGCAGAAGTAAGAGCTCAGGAGCCTGTTATTTCTATACTCCTTTAAATATCCGACCATACACAACGCCCACCTGCCACTCTGAGGGTTTCTTTGCCTCTTTAGTCTTCAGCACCAGGGCCTGCTCCAGCTCCTTCCTCAGAGGGCCCAGGGCTGCCTGGAGTTTCACCTGCAGGGGCATCAAGTGCAATAAACAGCCATTAGTCTGCCTGTCTGCTGGGCAAAAAGAACTGGAAGCAGCCAGCACCCATCTCTGATGGCATTGAGGAATGTGCTTCAGGGGCCCAGGAGAAACGGGAGGAGAAGCAACCATTGTATCCAGCAAAACAGCTTCATACGTGAGCCGGGATCATCCTGGAGGAGAGGCCGGAGGGAGAAAGGTAGCTGGGCTCTTTGAACCTCCACCCACACAATAAGCTCTGTCCGTGTGAGTCACCAAAAGGAGACTCCGTGGCCTGCTGACAGTACGTGGTGCAATGTCCACAACGGGACGATGCTGCTGATTGGCTCCAAGGACTCTTTGGGCCCAGCTCCGCTCATGGGGCCTGAATCTGCCACTGGGCTTCACTGGGCGCTCTGGGCCTGGCCCTTTATTATTAGGGACAAGATACGGGGCGGCTTCTTCCAAACATCACCCACTAGTGGCACCAGCAGGAGGCGTCACTGGCAGTAAATGGGGCTGAGCTGTATCTCTCTCTGTTCCCATATGGGGAACAAAGTCATTGAGTTAAATACCAACATGTTATCTTCCCCGGGCACCTGAGCTCACCCCTCTCTGAGGGACTGGGGTAGCTCACACCTCTCCGAGCCCCTGGGCCCAGATCTCTGCATCCACTACATGTGGGTGGCAATTTTTGAGGTTTTCCTCACAGCCAGAGCAGCTGGAGACTCAGTATAAACAGACGGAAAGCTGAGACCCTGGGAACAAGGCCGTCACGTTGGAGAAGTGTCAGCACTTCCTGGCTGGTTCTGAGCCCTAAGTGAACACAGAGGCCTGGGCCTGGTCTGGAGATAACACTTTAATCGACCGAGCCACGTCGCTGCAACGTTGTGTAGACACAGCCGGGGAGTTCTCGGGGCAGTGAGGTAGCTCAATTGACAAGGGACGTGGAGCAGACATTTGGGAGAGTTCAGATGACATTGAGATTGTCATTGAGTCTGGTCCCTGTAGGGAGGGAAATCAGCCTTTTCCTTCCCTTCCTTCTACAGCCCTGGCCATGGCCCCTTATGTCGGCCTCTGTCTTCTGGGGTGAGGGCAGGGCATATAACCTCAGCAGTTCCTCACCCCCAGCCTCCCGTTCTCTAGTGGAGACACAGCCCTGGATGGGATGGGGGCGCTAATGCGTTTATTCAATCTGCTTCCAGAGCCAAATTGTTGCCCAAACCCAACCTTGTTAGAACACAAATGGCCCTGACAGTGTCAGACAATTATAGCACCATTCTCTATAGGGTGGATAGCATCATGGCAAACTTCATCAAACAATTACAACACAGAGGTGTATAATACATTGTCTAGCTGTGAGGCCATCCCACATCCCATTAATTTTATCTGGACTAATGGGTGGAATATGGGTGGAGTAGGGCTGCTGCACTGGGAGGAACTGAAGGAAGAGAGAAGAGCAGGACACAGAGAGAGAAAGAAGAGCAGGATGCAGGTACCAGCCGTGGGTCTCTACACTGATGGGCAGGGATGTGGCAGGGCCCAGACTGTTTCAATGCACACAGAGCAGTCGGCCATCTTCTCTCAATTAGGGTTGAGAACTTGCAGTGCTGGGGCAAAAAAAGTTTGGATCTTTTCCCATTTCCCACAATGCCCAGGGCTCATCCCCTCTGAAAGCCCCCCCCCCCCCTTTCATGTAGGTGCCAAACTTTAAGCAGCCCTGTTTGAACCTTTGCCCGTCTAATAATAGGAGGATGAACCTGGGGTCCAGTAGAGGTTAAATTAAACAAGGTCAATTTCCTACCTTATAATCCTGGGCAGCCTCCTCAATGGGAACCACGGTGTGCGACCTGTGATCCCGGGATTTCTCACACACCAAGCAAATGGCTTCTCCGTCTTCCTCACAGAAGAGTTTGAGGCGCTCCTCGTGTCTCCCACACAGATCCGCCTTTGTCTCTTTTCCTTTTCCTGGGTGTCTCCCCAGTTTTTTGATCTTCTGTACTATGTTGTTCAGCTGCCTGTTGGGTTTGAACTCCCCTTTCTGGAACGGTTCTCTGCACTGGGGACAGGTCAGCTCCGGCCTTCTTCCCTTTTCCCATTCCTCACAGTGTTGGGTGATGCAGGCTC
>VOCT01085516.1:0-16576 GCA_007922175.1 Pelusios castaneus
CTAAGCTGGCATCATTGCAAGCTGCACAGCCCCTCTGGAGTTGTTTTAACCAGATGCCAGCACCCCTGGTTTCTGGTTAGATGGCAATACCACTCCATGTCTTTTCAGTCTTAAACTATGTCTGTCTGCTATTTCCACCCCCTTGCAAGCACTCTCCCAAACAAGGGTGGTGGTTACTCACACTGCTCATGCAGCCCACCGCAGTCAGCAATGGACACAGCGAAAGGTTCTGCCCTGGTTCCAGTGAGGCCACCAGCCACTTCTGAGTCTCCCTGATCCACCAAAGGCCCAGCAGGCTCTCAGCAGCAGAGCTCCATCAAGCTCCTTTCCAAAACAGAGGCCTCCGTGCAGCACAATCGCCCACTCTGAGCACTTCCTCCAGCCTGAAACTTTGAAAATGAAACACTCACTCTTTCTCTCCCCTCCCCCCCACAAGGCACCATGGGAAGTGTAGTCTCCAAGGCTGGGTTGCAGCAGTCAGGATCTTCTGAAGTGGCACACTCCCAATAAAGTTCAGAGGCCCCTCTAGTAAAGGTACCTATACTAGAAACCCTGTGTATCAGCCACACAGGCATATCAGTCTCTCGCTAATGCAGAAAGAGAGAAACTGATGTGCATGTGTAAAAGGGGGGAATGGTCTTGCTATTGTGGGGAACTTTCCTGGCCTATACACTACACCGGTGGAACTGATTAGCGGAAAGATCTCCCACTCCCTTTACCAAGAGGCCCACCTGACCTCAAGCCTCCTCTCCCACTCTGTCAGGCAGCAGAGTCTTCATAACTCTGAGTAGGCTGGGTGCCGGATTCCTGGAAGGGTTGACACCCAGTCTTGTCCTGGTCACTTAGGTCTTGTACACACTAGAGAGTTTTGTTGGCAAAAGGTGACTTTTGCCAAGAAAACAATCCCTGCTTACACACTACAACGACACTTTTGTCGGCAAAACTGCCCTGTTTTGCTGACAAAATAAAGCCACCCAGATGAGAGGCATAGTTTTTTCTTGGCAATGTTTTTTGCCAAAAAGCATGTGTGTGGACACTATCCTTAGGTTCTTTTGCATGTGGTGTCTCAGGCCTTGTACACACTACAGAGTTATCACGCGGGAAGGCTCCTTACCGCACGATAACTATCAAAGCGTCCACACAGGAAAGCTTCTTGTTGCGCGGCAACAGCCTTTTGCCGCGCAACATGTAAACCACCCCAAACGAGGGTGGTAAGGCTTACCACGGAACAGTTGTTCCATGGTACAGCCTGTGTGGACGCTTGTTGCGCGTTGATAGCCTCCGGAAATGTCCCAGAGTGCCAAACCGGGCCACTCTGGCTCATTGGAGCTGTCAAATATGTCAATTTCACTACTCTAGCTGAGCAGTGAAATTGACATATTAAAATGGCCAGGTTCGGGGGCTGGCGGATTGGCCAGCTGGACCGGCTAGGGCAGCCGGCTTGGGCCACCCCCGTAGCTCAGCCCCGGGGCTGCGCTAGGGGGGTGGCCCGAACTGGCAAGAGCAGCCGGTTCGGGCCACCCCCCTACTCCAGCTGCAGGGCTTCAGCTGGCGGCAGGAGCAGCTTCCGCCGCCACCCGAAGCCCCGGGGCTGAGCTAGGGGGATGGCCCGAACTGGCTTCGGGTGGCGGTGGGAGCCCCTGCCACCACCTGAAGCCCCGGGGCTGAGCTAAGGGGCTGGCTGTGGGCAGTGCATGGTGGGATAGGTGCCCACCATGCACTGCTCTTGTATTGCAAAGGGGCATTCACACGGTGAACGCTCCTTTGCGATATAAGCAGTAGGTGTGTACACACCAAAGCGCTATAAATATAGCGCTTTCCTTGTCCCACAATAGCTTTTATCGCAGGACAAGTTTCTCAGGCGATGTACACACGATCAGATTAAAGCGCAACATGGCAATCGCACTATAAAAACATGTGACCTTTATTGCGGGAGAGCGCGTACACACGTCGCTCCTTGCAACGCAACAGAATTTTTGCAATATCGCAGTGCAGCACAATGAATTCTGGGCACCTATCCCATAGTTCAATTTTCTCTGAATCAGCCCTTGGAATCCTGGGATGAAGGAAAGGAACACAAAAAGCCATGGGTAAACTCTCAGTTTCCCGTGGTGCACTGTGTTCCCCTTGCGTCTTCCTTGTTGCCAATAGCAACTCGCGCCTATTTTCAACAGTGCAGTGCCACACTACTTGCGAGCAATCACAACTGTGACAGCATGGATCCTGCTCTAATCTCCACTGTCGCCTTCAGCATTCTAAATACATCTCGGCTGGTTGCTCAGTACGCAATGAGCTTCGAATCAGACGAGGACGCTGAGGAGCAGGGGCTGATCGATGCCCTGCAGAGCAACAGCACCGCATTGCTGAGCTCCTTCACCGGTCATCTGCACACAGTGCAACGCCGTTTCTGGTCGCGAGAGATGAGCACCGAGTGGTGGGATCGCATTGTTATGCAGCTATGGGATGACAAGCAGCGGGTATGGAACTTTCGAATGTGGAAAGCAACCTTTTTGGAACTGTGTTCAGAGTTGGCCCCTGCCCTGCGACGTAAAGACACCAACATGAGGTCCGCTCTAACCGTGGAGAAGCGTGTTGCGATAGCTGTCTGGAAGATGGCGACTCCTGACTGCTACCGGTCGGTTGCAAATCAGTTTGGAGTTGGGAGGTCCACCGTCGGATTAGCCCTCTCACAAGTGTGCCAAGCCATCAAACACGCTCTGCTACGGAGGACGGTGACGTTGGGTAATGTTCGTGAGATTGTGGACGGCTTTGCTGCCATGGGATTCCCTAACTGCGGGGGAGCAATAGACGGCACACATATCCCGATTTTGGCTCCAGACCATCTCGCAACCAAGTACATCAACAGGAAGGGCTACTTCTCCATGGTGCTGCAAGCATTTGTGGATCACAAGGGGCGTTTTATGGACATCAATGCTGAGTAGTCAGGAAAAGTGCATGATGCCCGCATTTTCAGGAACAGTGGTCTGTACCGGAAGCTGCAAGGGGGTACCTTCTTCCCAGATCAAAAAATTACTGTGGGGGATGTGGAGATGCCCATAGTCATCCTCGGAGACCCAGCATACCCACTGATGCCATGGCTTATGAAGCTGTACACCGGGAACCTAGATCGCAGCAAGGAGAGGTTCAATTACAGATTGAGCTGCTGCAGAATGACTGTAGAGTGTGCCTTCGGCCGTTTAAAAGGGCGCTGGCGCTGTTTGTATGGGAGGCTGGACTTGGATGAGGACAACATCCCTGCTGTAATTGCAGCGTGCTGTGTCCTTCATAACATTTGTGAAAATAGGGGAGAAAAGTTTTCCCCAGGGTGGGTTATGGGAGCATCTCGAGGCAGCATACGAACAGCCAGCCACTAGGAGTATTAGGGGGGCCCAACGAGGAGCTGCTCGCATAAGAGAGGCACTCAGGGAGCATTTCAATGATGCCCTCCCATAGTTCACTTCAAGGATGCATCAAGTGCACCTTATGAGATTTTCACTGTGTACAAATAAAGCCACTCTTCAAAGTTTTTGTTACTGTTTTTATTAAGAGATGAAAGGCGGGGGTTGGTGGGAAGTGTAACAGGTGGGTGTAGCTGCGGGTCTCTAAAAAGTAGCTCTGTGAGGGACTGGATGTTGCAGTATAACATGGGGACGGGTGGCCTTTGAAGGACTACGGGGTGTGGGAGGCAGACACGGCTGAACTGTATGGAGTGGAGCCCGTACATTAATCGCCTGGGTCTGCAAAGCAATCATGCTCTTGAGCTGTTCTGTTTGCTCCTTCATCACGTTTATCAGTTCATCCCTGTGTTTCTGCCTCCTCTGTTGGGATTCCTCTCTCCAGGCCCGATTCTCCCTCGTGGATGCCTCTGTTGTTTTAATCAGCTCTTGAAACATATCCTCCCTGTTTCTTCGAGCACCCCGCCGAATGTTTCTCATGCAGTCAGCTGGGGTAGACACCAGCCTTGTGAAGGTCAAATCTAATAAAAATAATAATAATAAAGCTATTGTTAACACATAGCATAGATAACCAATGTGACCTTCCAGTAGCACATTCCACTGGAAGGTGGAGGGCAGTCAACATCCTTTGCTTCACTGAAGCGGACAAGGTACGTCCTAATAGAAAACTTACTCTGATCTAACATTCTGCACAGGGCCCACAGATGGAACCCGATATCTCTCTCCTCAGAGTGCCCCTGCCAGCTAGAATACATATCCTACATGCCACCGGATGCAAGCCAGGACCGTATACTGCCGGATTGTGTGCTGACATGGTTCCTAGTGCTGTGCGTTGCAGCTGGCGAGGCCGAGTATCCTTATACGGAAGCGTAGACACATACGCTCTCCCATCTAACTTGAGTAGGAGGCTCTGGAGGTACATCAAGGAAACCTTTAGTGACCTAAATCCAGGTGATTTTTTGACAATCACTGCTTGTGTTGATGCACTTCTAATGAATGCAGACTAACACAGCGGGGACCGAGACAGCAAACACCCCCGCCCTGGGCAATGATATTTTAGCAGGAGCCATAGCTGCATGAAAGAGAAACTTACCTGAACCCCCTCTGCCGCCTCAGAGGACACGCTGCAATTCATGTCTTGGGTGGACGTCTCAGCGGGGGTGCAGAAGAGCTCCTGGCTACACGCTGTTGCGCTCTCCTCCAGGTCATCCTCCATCTCTTCCTCCTCATTCATCACGTCCTCATCCTGCTCGGCTCTGGCATTCAGTGGATGAGGGGGGGCCGATGTGTCCACAGGAGTCTTTGCAGTGGTTGTGGGTCCCCACTGAGGATGGCTTCGATCTCTTTGTAGTACCTGCATGTAGCAGGCACTGATCCCGAACAGCGGTTTGCCTCCTTCGCTCGGTGATAGGTTATTCTTAGCTCCTTCACCTTTGATCTGCACTGCACAGTGTCTCTATCATAACCTCTCTCTGACACAGCCTGAGAAATTATGCCATATGTATCGTAATTTCGCCTGCTTCCGCGTAGCTGCGCTTGCACAGCAGACTCTCCCCAGATGCTGATCAGGTCCAGCACCTCTGCCGTGCTGCAAATGGGTGTGCATTTTCCACGATGGGCCACCATTGCTAGTGAAGATCAGAGCTGCACTCCACTCCATGAGGAAGAGAACAGGAAATGACAACAGAGGAGAAATTCGAAAATCCCGGGAATCAAAAGAGGGCGGGGACTGTTTCGTCACGGCCACAGAGAGTGGGTGGGGGGAAGACTAGAGAGGACGTCTTTGGAATGCTGGGACACTTCCGGAGGCCAATCATTGCGCAGTAAGCAAACACATGAGTCGAAAGGCGCAAAAGCTGTTCCGCGTTAACTGCTACCACCCTCGTTGAGGTGGTTTTTCTATTGCGCTACAATAGGGCTGTTGACGCACAACAGCCCTATTGCACGTGTGTACGCTGTTGTTGGTATCGCGCGGTAATGACTGTTAATGCGCGATAAAGTGATCCTGTGTACATGGGTTACTGGGGCCATTGGGGTTGCCATAGTGATAAATGGGAGGGTTGTTAAGGGCTCAGGTATTAACCCAGCACGCCTTCAAGTGTCGCTCTGGTCATCTCTTTGATCTCTGCTGCCTGCAGCCTCCTGCCTCTGTCCCTCCCTTTTCAAAGTCCCAGAATGTTTTCAAAACAAACAGGGAGGTTTCAAGTAAATCAGGCCACTATGGAGAACTCACTTCAGAGGACAGCAAGGGAAATCCTGCCTGTCTGATTTAAACTACAGGGGAGTGTGTAACTCCTTTATGTGCTGTGCAGAGCCAGGGAGGGAGGTGGGGACTGTGTCCCTTGTGCACCAGACCCGTCTGTGAGGAGGGCGGTGGGGGAACCTGGGACTCCTTGTTTGTTCAGCTTAGTAGCTGTCTGTGTAGCTACTTCAGCCTTGGGATCAGAACTTAGAGGAGAAAAACAACGGAGTCCTGTGGCACTTTTAAAGACTATCAGATTTATTTACTGCATGCGCTTCCGTGGGAGAAAATCCCACTTCGTAACTTGCAATGTCTGTGGGTGGGTCCCTGGTAGGAATAGATGGAGTGACTCCATCCTTTTGCTTTTAAGATGACCAGGTTTGTGTTGGTTGCCTCTGGCCTGTGGAAGCTCTCTGGATGGCCATGAGATTCTGTCCTGCCTCTCCTTCTATCCAACATGAGGCAGTGAGAAGAGAGATCAATATGTGGCAGGCACTTATCTTGACATCTCTTTAATCAGATCTGTGAGATCTCTTGTTTCTCTCAGTGTCTAGCAGATAAGCCCAACTGGCTAAGGTTCAGTCCAGAGAAGACAGAAGTGATGCTATGGGAAGAATCAAGAGGAAAGAGTACAGCTGAATCTGGAGAAAAGATTGGTGGAGAAAAGTTTGTTACATCTTCCGTAAGTATTTGGGACGTTCAACAGTATACTTAGCTAATTTTGGAAAGTCGGCTATTTTGTTTTTTTCTCTTTCACATATGGCTAGAAGGTTGTGACATTTTCTCTCCCATGTCGAACTCCCCACAGAGGTGCAAGACCTTATCACATCCAGGTTGGAACACAGCAATGAGTTCTGCCTGAAAACCACATGGAAACGTCAGCTGATGCAGAATGCAGCTGGCTCAGTGTAAGGGACACGGCTCCCAAGCTCTGCACTGGCCTCCAGTTCTTTTCTGGAGACAACTCCAGCTGGCAGTTTTGATCCATAAAGCTCTATGTGATTTAGGCCCTCACTGCCTCAGAGACCATTTTTGACAGAGGCCAAGTCTACACTGGCAGCAGCAAATTTGTTGCCGTCAGTTTGATCTTTCTGGATCAATTGAATGGTCAATGAAGATCTGCTCAATCAATCGAAACTCAGTAAGTCCACCTCCTGAAGGAGAGTAGCGCTGAGTTGAAGGGACAGCATTTCCCTTTGACTCAGCATAGTGGAGACGCTGTGGTAAGTGGGCATTACAAAGTCGAAGGAAGATGCGCAAGTTATTTTATGTAGCTTGCGTATCTTCCGTCGACTGCTGCCGAAAACTGTGGTAGGTGTAGACCAGCCATTGTAACAGGTTTTAGGTGTAAACCATGTGTGACATGATGACACTTCCCCCAGCTCAGCTGTCTCTTTACCTGCCCCAGTCTCCTATGTTTAGAATACCTCCTTACCTCTAATCCCATAATAAGGAATACACCTGAGCTCAGCCCCATGGAAAAATCTCTGCATGACACTTGGTTTTGATCACCTAGAGCACATTTGATCCCCAGGAATTTAATTTATCAGACTTCTCAGAAGGTAGCTCAAGGGACTCCAGCACTGGGCAGCATGCCCATAAACGGCATGTGAAACTGAGCTGCTTCCTGTGCTGCAGTGAGACAAGTACCGTACATTCTCTGCTGGCATTTGGCAAAAAAGATCCTCATGTATGTAATGGGCAATTGGAGTGCCTCAGCTTGTACTATACACTATCTCGATGGCCCAGCTCCCTCCCCCTGGAGCTTTGAGGATGGAGTATGTGGGGCCTCCCTCCAAAAGGCAGAATTTTATAGTGTTAGCTAAACTAACTGCATTTTGTTATGTAACCTTTGCTGCAAGCCTCGCCTTTAGCAACTAGGGCAGTAACAAGATGCTCACTATGATAAGAGTAAAAGCGACGCTAAGAAATAAAAATAGACCGCGCTGCTCTCCATGCTTAGCAAGAAACCACGCGGAACAGAAAGGTTTTGCGGTTGGAACAACACCTGTACCTGTCAAAGATGAATTATAATCATGATATCATTAAAGGTCAAGTACGCTGTAACCCAATAGTATAAATACACTGCCTTGCCTGCTTGTAGGGGTTGCCTTTGTTCCCCTTGGGGGCGCAGGTGCAACCTCACAGCTGTGATCAATAAAGAGCTCTCTTTTCTCTTCTTCAGTCTCGTTGGTCAGTTTGTAGGGGAACGACAAGCAAAATCCCAGGAGTCTACTTTTGCTATCCCAGGGGATAATGGGAAGAATTTGGGGGCAATATCCAGGTGGGAGGGGGGTCTCCTCTGCCCCAGGGGCTTCTGAGATGGAGGAAGAACCACAGTTCAGAGGTCTGCTCTTTAGAGCAGTTTCTGAGATTGAGTGTATGGGGTGGGGAGTTTACTGCCCCAGGGGTCTCTGGAATGGCTGGTCGGGGGAGAAGGAGCAGGGCAGCAGGTGCCTCTGAACTTTCTCAGAGATGGGAGTTTCAAAACCAAGGTTTGGATTCAGGACCTTCACTAGTTTCAACATACAAGAAGTTGAATGTATAGACAGTTTTGCTGAGTGCCCTCCTGCACACATCTTCCCCTTTACCCTCCACCCCCATCTATCTCTATTAACATGTCCCCTGTAACTCCCTCACCCCAGTTCATTGATGCCCTCTCCATAGCCATTCTGGAGACAGGGGGCCTCACCCCTTCTGACATTAATCACAGGTTGTTCAGTGGAAAGATTTAGTCTCTTGATCAGTGAGGTCAACTGTAAGCAGCCCTTGGCGCCAGGAAGCTGCACACACTGGGCTGCTCAGAGCAGGGGTTACTACAGGTTTACAGGGGTATGGATGTGTGAGCAGGTTGGCTCTGAGGAGTCAGGCATCTGCCTGTTCTTTAGCCCAGTTATCATTCACACATCTTGTTCCCAGATAGAACCCCAATAATTACAGACTCAGAGAAATGTTGGGCAGGAAGGGACCTGGAGAGGTCATGAAGTCTGTAGCAGGAACAAGTAAACCTAGACCACCCCTCATAGGTTTTTGTCCAACCTGTTCTTAAAATCCTGCAATGAAAGGGACTACGCAGCCTCTCTAAGGCTATGTCTACACTTGGCCAAATAAGTCGACTTAACATGTCTACACTATAAAATTAAGTCGACTTCAAAGGGACCTTGCCAAATGACTTAGAGCGTCCACACTGGACGCCTAAGTCGACTTCTAGGGGCTAGGTGGACCTGGAACTGGTCCATGGTGGCAGGGGGGGCACTCCTTCTGAAGTGCCAGGGGGCTCAGCATTTGCCCCACTGTACCCTGGTACAATGGGGGCTGAGCAGGACAGGGACAGTGGCAGGGCATAGGAGCAGGGTGGGCAGGGCTGTGTCCTGCCCTGTGGGTGGGCACACCAGGCTCTGGCTGTGCCAGCCACCCTGGCAGGAAGGGCAGTGGGGGAGCCCTGGGGCCCTTTAAGTCGACTTAAAGTAGATTTAGGGCTAATCCGTGTCCACACTAGCTAAGCCAACTTAATAAAGTTGACTTAGCCAGTAAAGTCGACTTTAAACCAGGTTTAATAAAGTCAACTTTAAATTTCCTTAAGTCGACTTAAGCAGCAGCTTAAGTCGACTTAAGGAAATTGTAGTGTAGACGCAGATTAAATTAAGCAGGCTTAAATCGACTTAATTTGTAAGTGTAGATGCACCCTAAAGTGCCCTATTCCAGAGGTTAACTACCCTTACAATTAGAAAGCTTTTTTTAATATCTAACCTAAATCTCCCTTGTTGCAAATTAAGCCCATTTTGTCTTGTCTTGATCACAGTCCTCTTTAGAACACCTTTTACGTGTTTGAAAACTGTCACCACCAGGATCCACCTCAGTTTTCTTTTCTCAGGAATTAACAAATGAAATTCTTTCAACCTTTCCTCACGGGTCAGCTTTTCTAAACCTTTTATCATTTTTGCTGCTTTCCTTTGATCTCTCCCTTATTTGCCAACATCTTTGCTAAAGTATGGTGCCAAGAACTGGACACAGGATTCCAGCTGAGGCCTCACCTGTGCCAGCCAAGCAGAACACAGTTCTCAGGCCAGCCCTGTACAGGGAAGAAGATCATGATAGACAAGAGCAAGTTTTCATATGGGGTGGGGAAAAAGAGGCTAGGAGAAAGGCAACTTGCAGACTCTTAATGCTCAGACTTCCCTCTTTTGCACACCATCTCTCTTCTATTTCCTGATGTAGGGCGCGTAAGTAGGAGCTTAAGGCTGACTGCTGATTAGTGGGGCAGTGATGCAGGTGCTGAACCGATCTGTAATGTTGAAGCAGGAGCTACGTTTTCAGACAAAGCTCTCAGTTTACAGGTCAGTCTGCGGCCCCATCCTCACTTATGGTCATGAACTCTGGATAATAACTGAAAGGACAAGGCAGCGGGTACAAGCGGTGGAAATGAGATTCTCTACATTGTGGCTGGGCTGACTTTTAGAGATAGGGTGAGGGGCTCGGCTAGTCGGGAGTCTCAAAGTAGAGTTGCTACTCCTCCAGACTGAGAGGTGTCAGCCGATGCCATTTGGGCACCTGATAAAGATGTCCCCGGTAGGCTTCCTTTAGAACTATACTGGGCATAGATGCCCCCGAGGCTGACCCAGGACATGCTGGAGGGATTGTATCTCCTGGCTGGCCTGGGAATCCTTCAGGAGGAGCGGGAACCTGTTGTGGAGGAAAGGAAGGGCTGGTGCTCCCTACTCTCCATGATAATACCATGACCTTCGTCAGGAAAAGCAGCGTGAAGAAGGGTATGGAATGGGTCTATATGAGCTATTTCCTCATTCTTCACCGCTTCCTACTTAGGAGTATGAGTAGCAGAGGAGTCACGGAGTTTCCCCATTCTGCCAACAGCCCTTTCATTTTGTGCTCCTGCCATTTCAGGTGAAAACTTGGTTCCAAAACCTGAGAGGCAAGGACCAGAGACTCTGTAATGGAGATGGTGCCCCTGAGGGCTGCTGCTGTATCCAGTTGGTGAGCGCAAGTCTGATTGCCCAAGAGAGACTGAAACATGCAAACAGACTGAGGCAGACACAGATGGTAAAAAACAGGCACACAAGCCAGCAAGGCAGGGAAAAGGAATGTGAAGATTTCACTTTGTCAGCATTATTAGACACTCACTAGGAGATGCTAAAACCCCCTATGCAGGGATGTCTCCAGAGCCAGAGATGCGGTGGAACTTGGGATTGTGACAGGATGGCAGGAGGGTTCTGGACCTGCTGGGGGCACTGGAAAAGAGCGTAATGACTGAGGGGAAGGCTCTGGGTCTCATACAAACTGGCTACCCTTGAATGGCAGCTGCCATCCTAAGTATCCAGAGGTTCCATGTCCTACCCCAGAGGTGGATGCATTTCAGTGAGTGTTGCGATGGTCTCTGGCCTCTCTTGCTGGAGAAGGCATCAGATCTGCTTGGCTTTTAACTGCCTGGGTTGATTTTCTTTGTTTTGTTGCTCTCTTCAGATGGGATCATGTAGAGATGCAAAAGCTGTTCCATTCCTGCCATTACCGTCCAGGACCAACCCTGCAACATCACATCAAAGGGAGCACTTGTCTCTTCAGGGAGCAGAGCGCCTTGAGTACAGATGCCTGATGGGTAGTAGCCTCTGGACTTCTTACCCTAACAAATCCTGGGGTTCTCCCACTTGCTCACATGAGTAGGGGATGTAGGGGACAGGACAACTGGCATTCCTTGTATTTTCACTTTTGCTGCTCCATGTTACTGCCATGATGTGTCTATAAACATTATAGTTAAATTATCTTATAGCTTTTATAAAGAGTTAAGAATGAAAAAAAGCTGGTGATTTTTGTAGGAATTAAACATAGCGCTATTTATTTGTTTTTATAGTATTTTAATACTATATTTTAAACTATTGAATAGTTTTATAAAAATTTTAAAAAGATAAACAGGATAACATGCTATATTAAACTTTACTAGTGAAATAATTTAATATTATTACAATTTTGAGTAAGAAGAAAAAACATTGTTTTTTGCAAAGCAATTGTTTGTTTTTTGGTTTTTTTGTATTACATTATTATAGAAAACTTTTTTGTATTGTTTTTGTTTAAAAAAGTTGTTTGTGTTTATAAAGTTTTAATGTACTGATTTATTTTTTTTTAGAATAAGGTGACTGAGGAAAAGCATGGCTACTTTTTTTTTTATACGAGTAAATATATTTTAGTTTATTATTATTTTTTTTTAGTTGTGTATTTAGTTTATTTGTAGAAAAGAAAAAGCCTTTTTTTTTTTTTGGTTGAACTAGGATTGCAGTTTATGCGGTTTTGAGCTTGGTTTGCTTTAGGCATTTTTATTGCCTGCTTTTTATTGCAGGAAAAACTTAAAATGGGAGCTGCTTTTTTTTTCTACACCATGTAAATTTTGCTGCTTTTTAGTTTTTAGCTTTTTTAGGAAAAAGCAAAACACTTTTTTTGACACAAGGTAGCGCTTTTCGGTCTTTTTTGCATAAAGTGGACACAGATTTGCTTTTAGAGGTGTGTGTGTGTTTTTTTTTTGTTTGTTTGTTTGTTTTTTGTTTTAAAATTATTGCATTTTTGCCTGTGGCTAAGAAGTGCAGCTTAGGCTGGTTTTGTGGAAGGGGGTGTGTGCGGGAGTGCCTATTTTTAGGCAGAGGCAGGAAGCGAGCATGTGTCTGTCTTTTTAAACAAAAAAGACCGATTTTTTTTTTTACTTTGGGTTTTTTAAAGTTTAGCAAATCAGTGTTATTATTAGCCCTTCCGAGGAACGGGAGGGCGGGGAGGATACACCCAGCAGTGTGGGCGAGTTTTTTTAATAGTGTGTTTGTATTTTACTTGGCATGGCTGCTTGTTTGTTTGTCTTTAGTAAGTGAAGACCAGGTTTGAAATGCTGGACTTTAGCCAGCCCCCCGAGATTATTTTACGTACTTCCGGGGCTGCAGTAGTCCGGGAACTTGAAGTGCGAGACCGAGCCGGGCTCGAAGTTTAAATCCAGGTCCCGGTCCAGCACGGAGGAGCTCAAGCTGCTCAGGGACATGCTTTTGAAGCCAGGGCTGGGGTTGAGGTTTAACAGGTTGTTTTTAAATTTGTTGTTTGAGGAAAAGGAGGAGGATGAGGAGGAGTGGAAGGTGGAGGGGGCTAGGGAAGGCGCCCGCAGGCTGGTGTAGCTGCGGTGATTTGCAGGAGAGCTGCTGCCCGGCGGGGAAAGGCAGCAGCTGCTGCAGCAGTCTTTGTTTTGGGGGCCCCCGCCCTTTTCATACAGGCTCAGCAGGTCGCTGCCTCCGTGGCGCTGCTGAAGGTTGGGCTTGTTAGACTTTTTTTTAAGTCTGTTACTCCTGAGTCAAAGGGATTGTCAGGCTTGTTGCCTTCTGCTGCCTGATACAAATTTTTAGGGTTTGGAGGCTCGGGGACTGTGGCATATATTGGCTTAGAGTTTTTTTCCGGAGGGGTGCCTGCAGAAAGCAAGGCACCCCCCGGATTCTGGTACGCTCTAGGGTCAAACGCCGCTGATGCCTCTTGCAAGATTTGCTTAGCAGGATGCAGTGTCTGTATCACTGTATGAACAGTCTGCCAAGTGGCTATTACTTTTTTTGGGATGGACAATGCTGAATGTTTACGAATTTGTAGTTCCTTGCCTACTTTCTGCCACATTGCAAGTTTATAGGAACCCCCTTTTGGGAACCATAGGCAGTGGTTCCGTATTCAAACTAGAAGTTGTACCAACTGTACTGGGGGAACCTTAAACCCCTGCTCCTTTAAAATGCGCTGCAAAATTTCTAGCTGCAGCTTCTGCTCCTTTGTGGCGGATTGCCCCATGTCGTTACTTTCCCCACGGCTGCTCACCTGTTCGTCCTGCGAACGGTGATGTTTAACAATTTTAGGAGCTCCTTGCAACAATAGATCCTCCGTCCAGCCGCAGGTACACCACAGGAACTGTTGATCACACAACAGCTTCAAGTCCCTGTTCAGGTGCCATTTGTGGTGTATGAAGGCACGGACTTCAGCTAATGCAAGCACGAAATCATTTTATTAGCAGATTGCAGCCATTCTTATACCCTACAAATTGTGTACTCAGTAGCTTTCTATATTACCAGGCTCACATTCAAGTCAGCAATTTTTTTTTTTAGTCCCTGACCCAGTCATTTGGCTACAGTTCCTTGGCACGCGGGCGCGCCATGTTTTTGTTTACTAGACTGGTTCCTTAATTTCCCACACCTCAGCTATTTTTCTTACATCAAGTTCTTGTCCTTTAATTACCCTTTAACTATTCCTTCTCCCAAGTGTACAAATCATAAGCCTAAATCAATACACTGCTATTAGTAGGTCTCCACACTAAAGTTTGTGAGAAACATGCCATCAATAACAGCATTTAATGTGGGCAGCGATAGCCAGTCTGGTGGGGGTGGGTGAAGAATAGAGTGACCCTGTCAGCATCTTTTAACATGGAGGTTGAGTTTGGATGATTGTGCCCCCAATGCAGACGAGGCCTTAGAGGCCTCTCCCAGGTGGGAATCCTCTCCATTCATTTCTGTCCGTAGTAACATTCTCCTCTGGCCTGTCTATGTGATGGATCTGGTCCCAATGCACCCGCACTCCTGGCAGCAGCAGCAGACTCATTAGTGTAGACTACTCTCCAGTGTGTTGTGGGGCTTGATGCCAAATACACCCACCCTTGGTTTACACTGGTGCTTCCAATATTGGAGCACCACCAGTGCTAGAATCACAATGGGGAAGGAGAGACACCATTAACGTCAGTGCTCTACTGTGAGAAGAAAGTCTCTGTCTGCCCCTGAGAAGCATAGAAGTGTTCAGGCTCCCCTCTGTATACAGTCTAGTCAGCTGTGCTATTCAGCTAAGGCCTGCCTCTCTTCAGGCAGTACTCCAGCCTATTAATGGACCTTTGGGCTTCTTGGGCTAGAGAGAGGGCACAGTCTGGGCACATCAGTATTTCCTACACAGTTTGGGAGCCCCAGCTGAGCACAAACCACTTAATGCCAGGCCCCTTCAGCACTCTGCAAATCTCTTGTGATAAAAGATTTACTGTGACCTTCTGGTGCCCCTGTAACAGGAAACTTTGACCAGGGGAGCCAGCTTACGTGGATTGGCCACCCCGGTGGTCTCAGACTCCCACATTAGAGCCAGCACTCTACTGAGGGAGTGAATTTGAAATCTCCTCCCTCATTCTGCTCCTCAGCCAAAATGTGGACAGCAGCTGTGTTCCATTAGTTTGTTGGTGTGATCTGAACCCCAAAATAAAATTCTAGCTGGAGTGTACATCATCTGCCAACATCACACTGAGCCAGCAGTTCCAAAAAGGGGAGTGGACGTGACCTGTCAATACCAATTCTGAACTGCTGGTCTCTCGGGTGCCACCAGAATGCCCCAACGCCAGGCTACAGGGATTCGTGGGTAGTGCAGAGCGCTGGGTTTGGCCATCCTTTCATGGTGAATGGGAAGCCCGGCCAGGAGGCTGAGGGGCGGCTGCTCCTGCTCCCCCCTACCCCTGCATCATGAAGGGCTGGGCCAGCCAACCCCATCTGAGCTGGCACCTGGCTGCAGGGCTGGAGAGGGAGAGACAGGTGCAGTGCCATACATTTGGTAAGTGTAGGGATGGAGAGAGCAGGCAGCGCAGCTAAGCCTGCATTTGTTCCCACCCTCCCACTGGCCTTCTTCTGCCCTCTCCTTATTGCCAGGGAACCTGGGGTCCAGCTAGAAGAAGGAAAGCCTCAGCCTCCTGTGCCATTACCCGAACTGAGGACAGTGTGTAGGGACTCCCTCAGCTGCACATGCCTGTCCTCCTCTTCCCCCTGCTGCTCCAGTAGAGCACATAGGGCAGAGGGCTGGGAGCATTCCATCCTACTCCCCAGAGATTAGCACTAACAAGGTCCCCATTCTGCCTGGCTGCTAGAAAAGCATGGGCCATTAGAGTTCCTGGTCCCTGACTGCCTCATTCCACAGCCCTCAGCAAAGTAATGGAGGCAATAGAATCCCGTTGACCCCCCTCTGAATGCTGGAAGACCAGGGTCTCTCTCCCCTCGGGTTGCCAGGAGACAGGTGGTGGAATGAGTTGGACCATGTGAGCTAACACCCTATTGAGATAAACAGGGCAATTCACACCTTTTGGAGCTATTGTGGCAAGCTGTCTGCTGGCCAGGGCAGATGTCTGTGCAGTGATTGGCACTTGGCTCACACATTGGCATGGTTCTCCTTGCCACCCTGAGGCCTTTAGACTTTCTAAATGAAATCTGAAATCTGAGAGCATAAGATGGCACTCAGAATTGCAGGCCTTAGGCACAGGCCAAAAGCATTCATTCATTCATTCATTCATTCATTCATTCATTCATTCATTCATTCATGTGGCCCTGTTGGTGCCTCCCTCTACCCTCCCTCTAAGCTGGATCTGTGACTGGCTGTCTCCCTGCCTGCGGAAGGCAGTCAATAGTGAGTAAGACAGCAGAAGAGGAGAAAAGAGTAGCATTTCCCCTCACCCATCTTCCCCAGCAGTGGCTGCTCAGGACTGTAGGGCTATGTCTACACTAGCAATTTAGGTCGACTTAAGAATGCTTAAGTCGACCTAAATTACTCCACATCTACACCAGACTTTCATTAAGTCAACTTAAGGGCGTTCTTAAGTCAACTTAATAACTACCAGCTATTAGGTCGACGTAAGGTCTAAGGCAACCTTATTAAGTCGACCTAACACCGCTATAGACGCCCCAGGGCAACTTAATTCCTTAAGTCAAATTCCAAAGGGGTAGCCGTGTTAGTCTATTGTAGAAAGACAACAGAGTCCTGTGGCACTTTTAAAGACTAACAGATTTATTTATCGCATGAGCTTTCGTGGGAGAAAATCCCACTTCAAAGCGTCTGACGAAGTGGGATTTTCTCC
>VOCT01085517.1:0-17279 GCA_007922175.1 Pelusios castaneus
GTGGGCAGTGCATGGTGGGACAGGTGTCCACCATGCACTGCTCTTCTTTCACAAAGGAGCATTCCAAGGGTGAATGCTCCTTTTCGAAACAAAGAGCATGTGTGTACACGAGAAAGTGCAATACTTATTGCGCTTTACTTGTCCCGCAATAACTTATTGCGGGACAAGTATTCTCGTGTAGACATAGCCTCAGACAGGGCAGAGCAAAGATTATTCATGTAACCACTCCAGCATTGGTTTGGCACTTATGGGACCTGTCAGTAGCAACCTCAAAACTGTTCCTTCCCCTCCCAAATCTCATCTTGTGAGATCATGGCTGATTGCTTTACCTGAATCTAAAGATCCTCTACCTGATCGCATGGAAGCTCCATGGTTAAACCCAGTGGCCTGTTCAGAGCAAGTTGGCCAGGTATTGTATGATAGAAGGAAACCATCCACTAGAGTGACTGACCTGACCAAGAGCAAGTATTTCTCCCTGTGGATTTCTTCCAGTGAGGCCTTTTCTTGCTTGGTCTTTTCTTCAGTCTGTGCTGGAATATCTGCTTCACCTGAAACAGCTGGGCCTAGCCATTTTATCCATTAGGGTACAGCTAGCAGTCATTTATGTCTGTTACCCACTGGTGAATGGTACACCAGTGTTGTTTTTTTTCTCATTAAATGTCCATCCACTTTTTCTAGGGCTTAGAGAGATCCTTTCTCACACACTCAACAAGGGCTCAAACTTCCTCAGCGATGTTTCTGACCAAGGTCCCAATTCAGGATTTCTGTAGAGTGGCGACAAGTTGGTTGGTTTATACTTCTTCATGCCACTATGCCATCACCCAGCTAGCTAAAGATGATGCCAGGTTTGGAAGAACAGTTGGAATCTACATCTCTGTGAACTCCGAGCCCACTTCCAACGGTACCACTTGGGAGTCACCTTACATGGAATGGAGATGAGCAAGCACTCAAAGAAAATGATTACTAACCTTTCTGTAACTGTTCTTTGAGATGTTGTTGCTCCTACCATTCCTTGACTCACCTTGCTGCCCCTCTGTCAAAGTTAGCTGGCTAGAAGGAATTGAAAGGGTGCAGAGCTGGCCCTTTATACTGGTGTCTGAGCATGAGGCATCAGAAGTTGCTAGGGTTGGCCTGACAGATACCATTGTCTGACTGTACACATGACACACACACCCCTAATGTAGAATGGATATGAGAAAAACATCTTGAAAAATATCAGTTATAGAAAGGTTAGTAATTTTTTTTTGTTTGTTTATTTTTCGCACCTTGATATCAGTAGTGTTGCTCCAGGAAAATGATTCAGGCCCCCAACTCCACCCCATATCAGACATGGCCCTGGGGCTCCAAACACCTAGCCTGGCACCGCTTTGGGCTCCTTGGGCCCTACACGCTGGGGACCCTGCCTGGCTCCTCACATCTTATTCTGCCTCCCTCCCTCCAGCCCAGCTCCTGAGATTCCTTCCTCCCCACCCAGCACTTACCTTTGCTCGAGATCAAGGGGAGCCTCCAGATGCCAAATTACTCTGGCATTTACATATCCCACCCTGGGCCACATGCCTAGGAATGCAGCGGGGCAGGAGATTTTAAAAGGCCCTACTGGCCACAGCTCCCAGGTTGCATTTGGGGCCCATTCCCCATGTGCCTATGCCTAGTGATGCGCCTGCTTGATATACTCCCATTTCAACAGCAGGATGTGAAATTGTACTGTGAAACTTTTAGTGCACTGTAGAAGGGTCTTCACAGCAACTTGTGTGCTATATATTCATATTCTAGCTTGCTGTGCAGTAACTCACCATGTAGACAAGACAAATTAATCAAAAACTAGTCGTCTGATAAAATTATCCTGCTATCTACAATGGGGCAAAACAATTAACTTTTCATGAGTATACAATGTTGGAAAAACTTGTCTCTTTAATATTTTTATGTTGGTTATTTTTCACCAAAACATTGCACAGAACATTATTTGCATCACTGCATATAAAATATAGTAAAATAAATTGCTACATGAGAGAAAAGTGTTTAATTCCGTGTTGAATATACAGAGATGGGGCCAAAAATGTGTTCTTAGTTACACTGTGGATTTAACAGAAATCTTTTTGGATATGTGTAAGTATAATTAAGAGCAGAATTCAAATGAACTGAAATTTGTTCCCTGATACAGTTTTATTGTATGTTATATTAGCTTAATGTTACTTTTTATGCATAGAATTTTTAAATTGCACAGTGGTGTCATATATCTTTCTATGCAATCCTATAATGAGCTGTGGTCTAAAAAATACTGTGTATTAAATAAAACTCTGAAATTTGTTTCAAATAGATCTATTCAGGCAGTGCTTTTTTTTTCTTAAAAGGTGCTGGTACGCCGGCAGGAGGCGGGGTGTGGTGTCAGGATGCCCCACCTTCCCCTCCCCCCCCGCTCCCCGGGTCCCTTCCCTGCTCCTCTACCTGCCCGCCAGCCCCCTGGCTCCTCTCGGCCTCCCTCCTCCTCTTTCCCGCACCTTTTGCTCACCCCCGGGTCCCTCTGCCAGTTTCCTGCTCCTCTTGCCCCCCTCCCCTGACCCCTTACCAGTTCCCAGTACCCTTCCCCATTCGTCTTGGACCCCCCCACCCATTCCCTGACTCTCCCGACCCCTTCACTGCTTACCTGGCCAGAGCTGCAGGGGTGGCCTGAGTCACTCCCTGGCCAGGCTGCTCCTGCCCTGAGCCACGCATCTGATCCTGCTCAGGATGGGTGTTTTTAAAAAGCTCCAACCTGGCCACAGCTCCCAGGCATCCGTGGACCGGATTACAGCTCCTGGCGGTCCGGATTCTGCCGCAGTCACCGCTCCTGGCCACGCTGCCCAGCTGGGGGCCAGGGTTAGCAGGGGAAAGGAAACCAGCTCCTTTCCCTGCCCTGCTGACCATGGCCCAGCTGGGCAGCGGGGCCGGCCAGGGAAAAATAGGTGCTGGTATGCAGTACAGGTGCGTACTGGCAGAAAAAAAAGCCCTGACTTCAGGAATAGTGTTACTTCAGCAACTACAGGATAGTTTTCATGACTACCTGGCTTTTAACTGAACATTCTTATTACATTTAAAAATTAGCTGTTGATTAATTACTTCATCCAATAAGTTACCTAATTAATGTTAGTTAGGGAAAAATGTTTCCTTAATCATGAGCCAAGTATTTTCATATATAATTAGTCATGAAATATCAAATATTATTAAATAATTACTAATCATTAAATTATTATAAAAAAATTAATGTAAAGGTTGAGTTTATCACAAAGCTTTATTTTTTTTTATAAATTCACTATTTTATAGATATAAAAGTTTCCATATTTCAGTATTTCTGTGGGGCCTAGGTACATAAATAATTTATTTTAATGATTCTTGCATACTGCACATTCTGTTCTGACTTGCTTATGAATTTGAGGAGTGTGTGACTTAACCACATCAATATGGTTGGCTTTTTTTTTTTTTTTGTAAGAATAATTCATTAAGTGTGTTAACAGATGTCTGCTAAATTGAGCTGTGGTATAGGCATGTTAAATACACCTAGCACTTTAGAAAATGGAAAATAAGATATATTAGAAAACCAATCAGAGGACTGAAAATATTTGTTTCAGTATCAATAGTTTTCATATGTGCTTACATTCTGAAAAAAAGAGTTGCAGTATATGTGAAATAGTGAACATAATGTGAAAATAACCCTGCAACATAGTAATTCAAAAGCAGAACTTATCTGTATAAAATGGTTGAAACCCAATGTCCTTTTTAGAATGCCATAGTGTAGTCGGCTTATAGTGATTAGCATTTACACACCTGGTAATAATGTCTAAGCAGTATCATCCAGAGAGTCCTTGCTTTTTTAATCATTCAGACTCTATGGTTTTGTTCTTGAAAATGCTAATACAGTACACAAACATTTGACAGCTGTGCAAATGCACTTTGCAATGAATGTCTCAGCTAGAAGCCCCTGGATTTGATAATTGAGATTATGAAGTATATATAAAGTGTTTTCCCTTTAAATATTCATTAGGGTTGAATAAACAAATGGAGAGACATGTTGGCAAGAATCCGAAGAGAACTTGGCTGTTATAGAGTATTATATTTTTATTTAGCAACTAAACCTTTCCTCCTCTCTTTGTCAGATGATGCTAGTCGAACACACTCATAGGTGGGCCTTGCTATGCTGTGTTTGAGAGAGCTCTCCATGAACTGGGCTCAGGGATTTTGTTGGTGTTCCTGAAATATGCTCCGCAGAGCATTAGTTACTGCTTGTTGCACAAATTGTTCTCTTATCCTCAAGCAGTCAAGGATCTTTATGGCTGTCTACCCATGTATGTGCTGAGGGAGACACATCTTTGTCATCTTCCCCCACCTGTTAATGCAGTTGTACCAAAACAGCCATAATTTGGTATCTAAAATATGCAGAGAATATGTGATAATGTTATAGAACTCATAGCAGTAATGAGTTTGGGGTAGCTGCATTCCTTATAAGTGTACATTCCTTGTAAGTGGTTTTGCCTGATAGCATCTTTGTAGGTCCTTATGCCATGACCATAATTATGACATATGATCACCTTACAGATTGAACACACAAAAAGCTCCTCCTCCTCTTTCTGTCTCTTCTTTCCTTATACTGAGGCACTGAGGGCTTTGCTTGCTGGTATTCTTGCCGGTTTGTGTTGTTAAATATGTGATGTTGCAAGTAAGGTTGTAGAATGGTAGGATCAAGAAAGTTAATTTACTTTTGGGTAGCAGGGCAGTGGGCCTTAGGGTACATGTGTGCACCCCACTGTACCAATTATAGCTCTTTAAAATCAGGAGCTGCAGTTGTCTTACAGGAAATCACATTTAAGCCATCCTGCTTTTTAGAGAGACAGAAACGGTCAGGCAAGGATCCGCGAGGAGTGTCTCCACAATAGCTGGGAGAGGGCTAGTTGGTCCAGAAGGATGTGTCCTCCCTCTTTTTAGCTTGCAGAAAGTGGAAAAGTCTAAGCATTTTTTTATTACTTTGAGCCCTTGGTATCTTCCTTGCCTGGAGGAAAGGAATGTGGAACCTTACTCAAAGCATTTGTGCTTTATATGGACTCTCTTGGTGACACTGTCCACCAGTTTATAGTTTGGCTCTGGAGATACAGAGGTTAACAGTCATCCTGATTGGTTTGAGGAGAGAGTGTTGCACTTCTTGCTGGTCACTGACAAAGTTTTGTGTTGTGAACACTTGAATTTAATTCTTGAGGCTGACAGTTCCACTGGGCCAGTAAACGGGAGCTCTCGTGGGAAGCCATGATCACAATGTGAAGAGGTCCCCAAGATAACTTTCTGTGAATCCATAGAGGGCTTCAAAACTTGGAGAAGCACAAGCTTGAAGAGGATGTGTTGTACATAGATGGTCCTAAAATGGGACATTTATTGCAAAAAAAAAAAAAAAAAAAAAAAAGATTTTCACTTTTTTTTTAAACCATACTCTAATTGTGTCTTGGCATCTGGTCCTGGCCATCTCTGCTTTTCCCCTTGCTTCATAGCAGCTGAGTCACTACTTCTCAAAATCCCCTCATAGTGAACCTCTATAGAAACCCACTTCTCTAGTGTCTATCCTTCTGACTCATCCTAGCAAGCAATCCTCCCCATCCTACTTTTTCTGCCTTCCAGTGTTAATCCCATAAAGTCATCATGGGATGTGAGGGTGGTTATGGTTTTGGTTCTTTGGTAGGTGACAGACATGGGATTGGTGGTTGTGCCAGAGGAAGCATGTAGGGATTCTGCTTCTGGGGAGAGCAGTAAGGCACAGGAAAGAGATGTTTAAATTGTCTTTGTGCAAGAGACACCTACTTTGAAGTTGTGTTTGGGTCTTATCCATGGATTTCTGACTCATAAACTATAAGGTCAGAAGGGACCATTATGAGCATCTAGACAGACCTCCTACACAACATAGACCAGAGAACTTCACCCACCCACTCCTGTAATAGAGCCCTAACCTAAGACTGCATTATTGAGGTCTGAAAGTAATGATTTAAAGACTTCAAAGTATAGAGAATCCACTAGTAAGTGACCCATGCCCTATGCTGCAAAGGAAAGTGCCCCCCCCCCCGAGTTTGCCCTGAATGAAAATTCCTTCCAGACCCCAAATATATTATGTCGTGAAGATGAAAATGAATTCTTCAGACACATTGGAGAAGTACCGCCATTCAGCATAATTTACCCACATAAAGAACTCAGTCTCTTTAAAATGACTTGTGGAATTTATTCTCTATTGAGACTAATATATGTCTCCTTGTAAATGGAGCACTTATTTTTTTCAGTTTAAACTGTAAACACCAGAAAATACTTATGCAATTCCCTACTGGTCTCTCATCACTTAATATTTATTCTTTCCCAAAAGATGAAAATTATCAGGCTGCTCTACATCTGAGTGCTTATCCATGTCAATTTCCCATCACGGGCTGTGATCGACTAACAAGGAGAACTGTATAGATTTGGGTAGTCAAGAATATATTCCAAAAGAAATCTCAAAAGATTCTTATTTTAGGACACCCAAATGGGATTTTTAAAAAAACCTGTCAAATTTCACTGTCTCTCCCCCCACCTCCCTCAAAACCAGAAGCTTTAAATGCAAAATATTCCTCCACTTTGGGGATGACTGAGTGACGTATTAAATTCAGAGACCTCATGACATTTTTATACTGATTTATTTTAGTTACTTGGTGAAAAGTTTTAACGTGGGGTTTAATGAAGATTTAAGAAGGGGTCTGAAGGATATAAAACCATGGTTCCCTACTCATGGCCCATGGGCCAAAAGTGTCCCACAAGGTCTCACAAAGTGACCCAACACTAGTAGTACAAGGGGGACACCTCCTGTCAAACTTAAGCCCCGCCCACTTACCATCCATCAAACTTTAGCCCCGCCCCTTCCGGTCACCGGAAGTCCCGCCCACCTGTCAAATTTAGCCCCGCCCCTTCCGGTCACATGACAGCCAGCCCCGCCCACCTGTCAAACTGAAGCCCCGCCCACCCGTCAAACTTAAGCCCCGCCCCTTCCGGTCACATGACAGCCAGCCCCACCCACCTGTCAAATTTAGCCCCGCCCCTTCCGGTCACATGACAGCCAGCCCCGCCCACCTGTCAAATTTACCCCCGCCCCTTCCGGTCACATGACAGGCAGCCCCGCCCACCTGTCAAACTGAAGCCCCGCCCACCCACCAAATTTAGCCCCGCCCCTTCTGGTCACCTGACATCCAGCCCCGCCCACCTGTCAAATTTAGCCCCCGCCCACCGACCATCCATCAAATTTTAGCCCCGCCCACTTTGTCGCCGGAAGTTCCGCCCCAGCCGGTCACCTGGCATCCGGTCCCACCCACCTGTCACCGGAAGTCCTGCCCCATGACATCCGGTCTCGCCCCCCTCAGCTCTGACTTCCGGCTGCCCAGGGTCACCTGATCGGAAGTGGGTGTTGCGACCCTTTCTCCGCCCCTCGGGGTGCGTTTCACCCCGAGAGCTGGGGATTGGCCAGGAAAGGGCACGTGGTGGGGTGGGGCGACCCTCCGCCAATCGGTGTTGCCCCGGAAGGGTGCGACGGTTGGTCGGGGGCGGCAGCGCCGCCCCTCCCGGAAGTCTCGGGCGCCTTTTTAAAAGCGGAAGAGCCCGAGGGTGGTTTTCTCGAGACCGCGTGGTTCGCAGCTCGTGGAGAACATGGACGCCTTCGCCACCCCCGTGAGACCTCCGCGCTTTGTTTTGACTCCAACCTTTAACGGCCCTTGGAGAAAACACTGCGACATTGACGATTCGGAGGAGGAGGAGGAGGCCAAGATGTTGACGGACCCTGACACCCGGGAGACCGGGAAGCGGCCTGACGAGCTTGATGGCCTCACGCTGTCCACCCCCGCGGAGGAAGGCTCACGGGAGTCGGAGGCAGAGAAGGCCCAAGGAAAAAAACCAGTGCAGGTAAAGGAACGATAAGTGACGGTTATGGAGGGGAATGTGGTGGGGGTTAAGTACAAAGCAAGCGGCGTTCGGGACTTACAGCTCTTTTTTTCCTGAAAATCTCTCGGCAGCTCGACGACGACTTTATACGGGCCTTTGAGAACCTACACATCGGCAGTCCCGTGCGAGCAAATGTTTCTTGCATCAGCTGTTTTTGTTCCTGTTTGAAACATGGTTCTGAGAGGGAGAGCGAACCGGCTCAGACTCCTTCGTGGACGGCATCCATTTTCACAGGGCGCTGTAAAAAGGGACGCTAAACCAGGCGATTAATAAAAAGCTCATTTAAATTCACCGGCGTGAACGTGTTTTCTTTATACTTGCGTCGGTTACAAGCGGCAGCCATGCCAACGCAGGCGGCTCTTTTAAAAAAAATCTATTACACCCCCGGGGAAGTGGGGAGCTTCGGAGGGGTGAACGCTCTTTTTCAAGAGGCCAAAAAGCATAGCGAAACTTTGAACAGGGGTGAGGTAACCGCTTGGCTTTCAGACCAGGAGGCTTACTCCTTACACAAACCGGCCCGTATACGTTTTAAAAGAAACAAGACGGTCGTTTCAGATGTGGACGCGCAATGGCAGGCGGATTTGGTGGATATGCAAAGATTCTCCAGACACAACAGCGGTTTTAAGTACATCTTAACAGTGATAGACATTCTATCCAAATACGCCTGGGCCTTAGGCCTCAAAGACAAGACGGGAGGTGAAGTAGCCAAGGCCTTTAAAGCCATTTTCAGCGAAGGTCGCGTGCCTCAAAAATTACAAACCGATCGGGGAAAAGAATTTTTAAACAAACCTTTAAGCGGGCTGTTAAAGCGGCACGGCGTCCACCATTTTGTGACTAATAACGAAGTCAAAGCGGGGGTGGTGGAGCGGTTTAACAGAACTTTAAAATCTCGGATGTGGAGATATTTTACCTCCCGCAACACCTTTCGCTACATCGACGCGTTACCCGAGCTTATAAAGAGTTACAATCGGAGCTTTCACAGAACCATACGTGCCAGACCTGTCGACGTTAACCCCTCGAATTCTCTGAAGGTGTGGAAAAGAGTATACGGAGACGCTTTAAAAGTAAAACCGGCTGCTGGCCCTTTTAGAAAAGGCGACCACGTGAGGCTGTCTAAAACCAAAGGAGCTTTTGAGAAAGGATATGAACAAACGTTTACCGATGAGATATTCATAGTCGACGAAGCCTTAACCAAGGGCCGGAGGCCCGCATACCGAGTAAAAGATTACGAGGGTGAGACGGTTGCTGGATCATTTTACCCCGAAGAACTGCAAAAAGTAAACCCCAAGCGGGACAGAGTTTACAGGATTGAAAAAGTTCTAGCGGTGAAAGGAAGAGGGAGAAAAAAGCAGCTGCTGGTGAAGTGGCTGGGGTGGCCCGAGAAGTTTAACAGCTGGGTGGAAGCTTCTCAAATCTGTGAAGGGGGAAAATGAACGACGGTGGTTTTTACATCACTTTGCCCAGCAACGCCAGCGCTGGGGTTTTTCCCCAAAACACCAGCTGGAACTTTACCGTGCAGCTCATTAAACCTTTGGATCTCCCGGGTGCCTGGGAGGTGGGGTTGGTGGAAATACAATACCCGCACAGTTGGAACAACATCAACGAAGACGTCCCTTTTGAAATCACCTGCAGAGATAAGCAATGGAATTACAGCCTACGAAGAGGTTATTACTCGTCCGTATCCGAATTGCTGGAGCACGTGAACGGTGTCGTGACTCGTCATCCTGCCCCGCCCGAGGTGATCATGAACTACGATCCTGTGGGTAGAAAAGTTAGACTTAAGTCCACTGATGTCGCTTACACGTTTTCTACCAGAGGAGAGCTGGCTAATATTTTGGGTTTGTACCCCGACACCCGCGTCAACAAAATCCCTTTCTCAGCAGACATCACAGGAGGTTTCAACTCCTTGTACCTGTACACGGACATCGTGGAACACCAGTTCGTGGGGGATTTTTCCGTTCCCCTCTTACGCTGCATCCCCGTCCGAGGCAGGAACAACGAGTTTGTCACCATCACCTACGATAAACCGCATTACGTTCCCGTCAGCAAGCATCACATCGACACCATCACCATTGAAATAAAGACTGATCAGAACAGACACGTCTCATTTCGCTTCGGCAAGGTGATCGTCAAGCTGCACCTGCGTCCCCGGAGAGGCTTCTAAAAGGAGGGGGAAAAAAAAGCACCATGGTGACCCTAAAAAATTACGGTGACCCCGCCATCTACAGCAACTATTACAAAGCCCAGGCCGGATACGCCCTTCCTGGTTATCACGGGACCCCCGTGATGTACGGGGCCGGCGTGGGTGGAATATTCCGTAGCCTCTTTCGAAAAGCCGTTCCGCTTTTCAGGAGAGGGCTAGAGATTATTAAACCCCACGTCAAAACCGCCGCTCAAAACATAGCTAGAGACGTGGTAGGCCACGTCTCCCGGGCTGTTCTGGAGAAGGTGAGGGAACCTCCCGCCCAGGAGGGGTCGGGGCTGATGTACATCAAAAGGAGGAAGAGAAAGAGAAACACGTCATACCCGCGACGCCAAGGTCCCCCAAAACCCTTTAAAAGAAGAGCTCTGGCGCGCCGGGCTAGCCAGAAGCGAAAGACCAAGGGGAGGCGGAGGAGAAATAGGAAACGTGCTCCACCTGGTAAAAGAGATCTGTTTTAATCAACATGGCTTTCGTTCACTGCGGGTCTGAAGAGTGCACCAAATCTGAATTGGACTTGTTCCAAATAGCCCCCACGCAGACCAGCATCGAGAAAAGCATCTACATCGAGGTGCCGCCGCTATCGGCCATTACGGAGGCGGCTCCCCTTGACTTTTTTATAGCGGGGAACGGGATAGATTACCTGGATTTGAACAATACGCTTCTGTACCTTTGTTGCAAGATCGTAAAGGGAGACGGAACCAACCTCGCCCGGGACGCCGCTGTGGGCCTGGTGAATTACCCCGTGGCATCCGTTTTCAGTCAGCTGGACGTCACGCTGGGAGACCGGCTCATAACTCAAAGCAACAACTGCTACCCTTACCGGGCCTTTATAGAATCGGTGCTCAATTACAGCGGCGACACTCTCGCTACGCAATTTTCCAGCGGCCTGTTTATTAAAGACACCCCCGGGCAACACGAAGCCGCGGAGCTGGACGGCGAGAATCTAGGGTTTGTGAAGCGTGCAGATCTGACGGCTGAGAGCAGGACGATCGAGCTGCTGGGCCATCTACACAGTGACCTATTTTTTCAAGAAAAACTTTTGTTGAACGGCGTGGACGTGAAAATTAAACTGACCCGCAGTAAAGACGCCTTCTGCTTAATGGGCGATGCAGCCCCAGGCTATAAACTGCGCATTGTATCAGCGTCCCTTTTTGTGAAGAAAGTCCGGGTGACCCCGGGCGTCCGTCTGGGGCATGCGGAGGCCCTGCTCACCGCTAATGCTAAATACCCTGTGGACCGTGTGGGAATGAAAGTGTTTAGCATCCCCGCGGGAAGCAGGGTCAGTAACCAGGAAAACCTGTTCTTGGGACAGCTCCCCAAAATGCTCGTCCTGGGGTTCGTGGATAACGATGCCTTCAGCGGGAGTTACGCTAAAAACCCCTTTAACTTTAAACATTATGATATTAACTTTGTGGCCTTGTACGTGGATGGTGAACAGATACCGACCAAGCCTCTGCAGCCGGACTTCGAGGCCGGGCGCTGCGTGAGGGAGTACATGAATCTGGTACAGACGGCCGGTAAACACATGAAAGATCGTGCGCTGCTCATTGACCGTGTGCAGTTTGCCCAGGGTTATACCTTGTTTGCCTTCGACCTCTCCCCCGACCAGGAATGCGCTGATCACTATTCCCTGATAAAAACTGGGAACCTGAGAGCAGAAATACGTTTTGCAAAGGCTTTGACGGCCACCGTCAACATGATCGTGTATGGGGTTTTTGACAACGTCATAGAGATCAATCAGAGGAGAAACGTCCTGTTCGACTACATGTGAGCATGGACACCGTGCAGCTCTCACGTGTTTTACTGGCGGACCCTGCCACCCGAGAGACTTTCTTAGACGTGTTCCCCAGCGATTGGCTCCCCAGAAGGAGGCTGTCTCAGAGACCCCTAGGTTTGGTGGTCAACACGCACCCGCACAACCAACCTGGCGAACACTGGCTCGCTTTGTACCTGGCAGAGGGAAACCGCGGAGAGTTTTTTGACTCGTACGGGCACCCCCCAAACAGCATGTTGTTCCCCAGAACCATCGTGAAATTTTTCAACAAAAACGCCACCGACATTGCGTTTCACACTCGACAATTGCAGGACCCCCGCTCCGTCGCCTGCGGCTATCACTGCGTGTTTTTCTTGCATCACCGTAGCAAGGGTTTACCTTTTGACCAGATTTTGAAATTGTATTCTAATGATTTGGTGCAAAATGACCAATTGGTGGTGAATTTTGTAAGAAAAATAAAAAGTAAATACTCGGGCATGCCTAGGTTTGCTCAAAACATGTTTCAGCAAGCCCAGACGTGTGTATCTTGCAATGAATTTTACAGCCCTGTTTCTCAATAAAGCACCCCAGGCGTGGGGTTTAAAGACAATTTGTGTCTGGTGGTCTTTTTGTGTTTGTTTGTTTTTAAAAAGGGCCAATTCAGAAAAAATACACATGACAAAAATTTTTAAGAAGTATACAAGGTTTTTTTTTTATTTAAAGCAAAAAGACCATTTAAAAATTGTTTTTCAGAGCACGAAAAGAAAAAAAATTACACAGTGAGCCATTTGGCTCTTTTAGCCAATTTTCGTTTTTTAGAAGGCAAAAAGGGTTCACGATCTGCCGTTGAGGCCTTCAGGCTCTCCAAAAGATCTCTATTGGCCGCGTTGCCCATGATGGACGATGGCACGTTTAGTTCTGCCATGGCGTTCATGAACGCATCCCAGCCTTTGGGCACATGTTTGCTAGGAACGGAACGCGTCTGGGTGACGGCCTTGACTAAGTCGAGTATGTTAGACCCGTTAACCACCGAACCTTTGTACACAAAAGCCCCTTTATCGTTCCACGAAGATATATTTTTATCCTGTCCCAGTTTATTTAGCAATACGGTTGCATTTCTCTTATAACGCTTACCGACGCTATCCAGTATTTCCTGAGCAACAGAGTCAAAGGTTTTGGGTGTTTCTGGGGGATTGGCGGGGACGTTCTGTTCCTGTTCCGGTAGAAAGAGACTTATTTTCCCTTGATCCAAAGCGCTCTGCTTCACATATGTTAGGTACCTTTGAAGCACAGTGGTGTATAGTTTAGCTTTTTCATATTCGTCCAAGTCAGTCCTTTGAAGAACAGACCTCATTTCACTATCCAGCAAGCGAGTTGCGGTCTTTCTGATATTTTCCTCCGGTGGAGGGGGAGCCCTTAATTGCTCCAACTGGTGGCTGGGCACCAGGTACATTTTTTCCGCATACTCCATTACTGATTAGTCAAAAGTCCAGATATCAGAGGGATAGCGAACCTTAACAGAGGTCCGATAAATCCGCCGGACTGCCTCACCAGATGCTTTTTTCTTTTAATCGAGATCCTTTTATTACCCAGGGTTTTTATCAACGTGCGTCTCTTTTTCAACACACGCACTTGATTTGGCGTCAAAGGTATGTTTCCTTTCAAAGTGTTCAGAGCTATTTCTGAGATGGCCGCTACTAAATCGTCAGAAGCCGAACACAGTATAGCTTTCCTTTGCCGCGGGGACGAATCGGTAAGTAATTTCAAAAGGGCCAGGTTTCTTTTCATGCAGCTAGACATGTTTTCCGGACGGCGGCCTCCGCTGTTAAGAAGGACCCGCTGAAAATTCACCTCTTTTTATACCTGGTTGTTCTTTTTAAAGTGTAAACCACTGGCCGGTCTGGAGGGAAAAGACCGGTTCTTAGTCTATAAGCCTCCGGCGTGGAAGCGTTTAAATCCACCACCAGGTAACCGTATGGGTTTTTGGTAGCGTCTTCAAAAGCTTCTAGAAAGAATTGCGTCTTGCCTGGGTACATTTGCCGGGCGAGCGTGGTGATTTGTAATTTATCCCTGGGGTTTTTGAACAGAACCATGTATTTGGCGTTCAGGTTAATCGTGCGACTCTTCTTTCCCTGACAAAACACGTTCTGAACTATGTACATAATGCTCAGGTTCCTGTGATGCACGTACTTGGTAAAGGCTTTCTCAATTTCGGCGCTTTCACAAGCAGAGTTCATCAGATCGTCTACGATAACCATATTTACTTTATTGGTAGGAAACAACCGGTCATCATCAAAAGCATCGGGCAGCCCCTCCACAAAACTGATAAAGGGATATTTACAGAGCAGTTCTTTATACAGAGGCTGCCAACAACTATAACACCACACGATGTTCTCAGGCATAACAGACAGCATTTTCTCGGCATTATCTAATACGTTTTTTATAAAGTAACTTTTCCCGCAGTTGCTAGGTCCAGCGAGAATTACAGAAAAAGGATGTTTCCACCGTGTGTCCATTTTTTTCAATAGCCGTAGGGCAGCGTTTTAAACCCTTCTCTGAGGACCCTCTTGTTGTAAACCACTTTCTGAGTTTTCTTAAGGGTCTTGGTCTCTATTTCCCACCGTTTTTTGTTTCTTACGATAGAGGGGTGCTGCACCTCTATTTTTTTGGAGGTGTTTTCTCCCGGGTCCACGCTGTAGTGCAGGACCAGCTCTTTTAAACTGTCAAAGTTGATTTTTTCACAGTTTGCTACGTTCAGGGTAATCCCTTTCACTTTCAGACAGGCCTTTCCCCCCGACAGCTTGTACCCGTACGTTTTTGGACCAGCTGACACAAACTCGGTGATGTGCTCAACTGGCGGGATCTCGCTGGTGAGGTCCCCTAAATAATCCCCCAGAGGGGGAGTCCACTCGCCCTCCCTTTGCACAAATATCACCGAGTCAGTGTCGTGGTACAGGCAACGCTCTTGCAACCTGTCTAGCAGGTTGTACAGTTCCAAGCGGGCATAAGCGGTGGTGAAACAGGCAATGAAGATGTTGGTGTTGCCAGAGACCGTATAGCGGTCTTTGGCGTGTTTCCAGGACACGCACGCTGTTTCATCATCGATAAACTCGCAGGATGAAACCTCGTAATTGGGGGAAAACAGGTACTGAAAGAGTTCGTCGGGGTCTCTCACGATGCTGGTTTTGGGCAAGTTTGTTCTTTGACCGAATTTACCCCAGAGAGAATTTAAGAACAGTTTAGCGATTTGACGCTTAGCGGGGTTCACAGTGATTTCGTGCGGGCGTAAACGCACGCCTTCTTTTTGATAGAAATCACTAATGTACTTATTTCGTTTTTCTTCATCCGTGCACCAGCTGGGATACCCCGAAGCCTCTTGTTTCTGACGCAAGTGTAATTTTATGTACTCTGAAAAGAGTGCGTTGGACTTTTCTTTAAAATGCCAGATTTCGTAGATTTTAGCCACCGTGTACCCCTTTGCTACAGCGGCGTTTAGCTCCACCGTGCACCAAGTCCCCAGAAGGGCCCGCTCCTCGTCAGGGTGGGTGCATGTTTCCTGCTGCTCGGTCTCCGCGCAGGTTCGACAGAGCGGGAACATGAGCTTGCCGCCTACCCTGACGGGCAGCAATGGGAAAAAGAGCCCTCGCGGGGGAAACACTTTAACTTTTGCAAAGCCAAAATAATTTGAGAGAGGTCCGAATTTGTCCGAAATGATATCGGGGTGCCCGAGGGGGTACTCTTTGGTTTTGTTTACGAAAGGGTACAGGCTGGTAAAATCGTAATAGTGGATTTCTTCACCGGGCTTGGGCTTGTAATACAGACGTACCGCATTAGTCCTGCCCCCAAAAAGAGCGTCCCTCGGGACCAGAGGCTGGGGTAGTTGGGTTTCCTTTAAAAAACCCGCAAGCTCCCTGTCCGTTTCTATCATGGTCTCCCACTCGTGGCCCCAGAGAGTCCTGACCGTGTACCCCCTGCTTCTCAGATAGTCGGCCTTGTGCTGCGCCTTATAATAAAGAAACCCAAAAGTTGTCCCTGTCATAGGGTTTAGAGCTTTTTCACGGTAACAGGTGATGCAGCCGTGGAAAAAACAACCGTTAAACTCAAAGGCTGTGGGCACGCCATCAATGACGGCGTAACCATCTAGAAAGTAGGAGCCTACCTGAACCTCCCCTTCTTGTAGCGCATGACGTATCTTTACCTTTTCTTTGTGAGCAATGTACATCAACCACTGAATAGACGGGGTAGAATATCTTTTTTTCTGCCTGTGATAGTTGTCGGGAGGGAGAAGGGCTATCGTGTTAACCTCTAAAAACATAAATCTGTACATGGCCATGCAGACGGATGCCAGAGTTATGTACTGGAAAGGATCTATACATAGTTTCACCTCCGCAACTTTACCAGGGGCTCTCTCTACAGCATCAAACTTTGTCGTCATGTTCATGATCTCCTCTCTGTACAGCAGACAGGCCCGCCTCAAAATTTTTACATCCTGCTGGCAGTAATACGCGAGCTCTTTCTTTAAGTCAAACGTCCTATTTTGATTGTCCCTGTACCAGTCAAGAAAGCTTGCTTTCTCCTGGGGCATCATGCTGTCAACCCCGTAGTGCTCCACCCCGGGCATAGGCCCCACGTAATTTTGGTTTTCCAGAGTATTAAAAAAATGTGGGAAGTACCCTTTGGCATCTTCAAACCCCATAGCCAGCGGGAGCTTGCTAAGTTTCATGGGGAGGAAGTTCAGAGAGTCTATAAAACGGATGTCCAGAGCCTTAACTTCCACACACATCAGTTTACTGCCCTGAGTTATCAATTCCACATTCATCTTTTCCTTCAGTAACTCCTTGACCACAAAGTAAGCATCGTAACCTTTGGAATTGTGCGCTATGAACGTGTACTTCCGAAACTTCTTGCCAATAAAGGTTTTAACAAAGTCAGAAAGGCACTCGCTACCCTTGAATTCCCAAGATTTTTCCGGCTTTAGGGACACTGCAAAAATGTAATTGGGGACGTGCACTCCCGTCTCCTGCATGCACTCAAAATCATAAAAAATATACTTTTCTGACTTCTCGGGCTTTATAATGCTGGCTAGAAAACACAAGTGACCGTCTATACCAACTTTAGGGGGAATCCTGCCGTGACACTGCTTACAGCGCCGGCCTTCGCACTTATGACCTTTGTCCACATAAGACTCACAACTCTCGCACAAAGTTTTAAACCGACATTCGACATGATTTTTAGATGCTGCTTCTAGATGGCCATCTAAACACTCTTTGGACCGACAATACAGCCTACAGCTGGGGCATCTCTTGAAACCTCTCTGACCCGCGATTGTGTTTTCTGAGCATGTCACGCTCAAGCAGA
>VOCT01085522.1:0-20452 GCA_007922175.1 Pelusios castaneus
TGGACTCCACTGAGCCTCCCTCCCTCCATGATGACCAGGAGGAGGGCCCGGTGGACGAGAATGTGGTGCTGAACCAGGGGGAGACCAGTACCCAGCCGCAGGGCACCCCACCAGCCCCAGACCCTGCCGCCAGCCCAGAGCTGATCCCTGCCCTGATGGCAGAGCCAGCCCTGGAGGAGGAGGAGCAGCTTCCCCCCCACTGAGGATGACCCGGGGGAGGGGACAGAGCGCCAGACACCTGCTGCACCTGCTGGTGAGTGCTTGCTCCCTCTCTCCCTCACTCTGGCTGGGCATGCCTGTGGAACAGGGACTGCAGTGGTCAGGGGGGTGCAGAGGACCTCCCAGAGGGGCAGGAGGCCCTGGGGCAGGTTGGAGCTGGAGCGGAGGGAGGCTGTGGCTCCGCCCCCCCAGTTCACCCTTTGAATAAAAACCACGTAGACTGTTCTATCGTGTCTATTGCTTTTTATTGATTTGGGGACGGGTGGGTGGGTGAGGTGATGGTGCCTGGTGGGAGGCCCACCCCTCAGCGCTCTTGGCTGATGAAGTGGGCCTTCAGCAAGTCACAGGTGGGCCCGCTGCATCTGGGGCATGGCCTCCAGCTGTTCGCACAAAGCAATGAAGCATTTGCCTTCAGCCTCCCAGATGGGGGGGGACCTTTTCCCGCCCACAGAGGTTATGGAGGACACAGCAGGCGCTGATGACCTCTGGGATGTTCCTCTCGGCGAGGTGCAGGCAGGTCAGGAGGGCTCTCCAATGCGCTCTGAGATGGCCAAAGGCACACTCGACGACCAGGCGGGACCTTTTAAGCTGACGGTTGAACAGCTCCCTACTGGCATCCATGTTGGCTGTGTAGGGCTTCATGAGCCATGGCAGCAAGGGGTAGACGGCATCTGCCAGGATCAGGACGGGCACCTGGACATCCCCGAGGGTGATGGTGTGCTCGGGGAAGAAGGTGCCTGCCTGCATGTGCTGGTACAGGCCAGGGCTCCTGAGGACACAGGCGTCATGTGCCTTCCCTCACCAGCCAACATAGATGTCCTGGAAGATCCCTTGGTGGTCTACAAGGGCCTGCAGGACCACGAAGTGGTATCCTTTGCAGTTCTTCTAGTTGTTGGTGCAGGCTTCTGGGGCTCGGGTGGGGATGTGGGCCCTGTCCACGATGCCCCTGCAGTTGGGAAAGCCGAGTCCTGTGAGGCTGTCAAGAGTATCCTGCAGGTTGGCCAGGGTGATGAGACGGGCTAGCAGGACCCTGTTGATGGTGCTGCTGACCTGCAGGAGGGCGGCCCTGGTGGTGGCCCAAGGAGCAGTAGGAGTCCAAGGTCACCAGCTTCCAGACCGCAACAGCCACTCGCTTGTGCACAGGCAGGGTGGGTTAGAATCAGATGTCCATGCACTGCAGAACCGGGGTGAGCTCCCGGACCAGGTGGGGGGAGGTCCGCTTGCTCATCCAAAAGTTCGTCAGCCACTGTTTGTCGTCCCAGGTGGTGAGGACGATGCGGTCCCATCAGTCACTGCTGGTTTCCCATGCCCAGAAGCGACGGGGCAGGGAGGGCACCATCAGTGCGGCAGCTCGCAGGGCCAGCATGGTGGTGGGCGTGTTGCTCTCTGCCTCTGTGCTGTCGGGGTCCCCAAGAAGCGTGATCCAGGTGAAGAGAATGCTGGGCAACGCATAGTAGGTGCTGAGCACCCACCTGACAACTCGCAGGAACAGTGTGCGGTCCATGACCTCCTCAGGCTCCATGTTGCCAGGCACAATGGGGAAGGTGCTGAACTCACTTCCTGTTTTATGGGAGTGGCTGGGGGAGAGGGGGCACTTCTCTGGCGCCACACGGCACACTTCCCACAATGCACCACTCCTCAGTCGACGTAGCAACTGCCAGTGTGGCCATATGAATTCACCTTCAGTTTCTGATGTGGACTCTCTAAGTCGACTTACCAAGTTTGACTTTAAGTCGACTTTGTTAAGTCAACAGCTAAGTCAACTTAGTGTTTCTAGTGTAGACACAGCCCTGGAGCAGTCCCATAGTCTAGTGCCAAAATGACCCCGAATTTATCAGGTCTCGGAACACCTGGGATACCTGCCCACAGTGCAATGCACCACAAAGGGGCTCAGCGCCAGGCATCTTGCACCAGTGCTACTGGAACAGCAGGACTGTGTACAGCCATCATCTCACCACGTACTGTGTGTGTTCCCCAGGTAGAACCAGCAGCGAGACCAGCTGTCAAGTTTGTAGATAACAAAGGGAGTTGGGAGACACTTCTGTGCCCCAAACACAGAGAGAGAGAGAGAGAGAGAGAGAGAGAGAGAGAGAGAGAGAGAGACTGGCCGATGACGGGATTGCTGGGCACCATCTTCTTGAAGGCCATTGCTATCCCTGGCTACACAAATCCTTTTGCTTCCACCATAGAATGGCTAGACCCACCAAAACTGGAAGAAGGAAGAGGAGCAGGTACCACTTCCACTTGTTGGCATCTGCAAATAAAGGGAGGGTGGAATGTTGTCTCAAGGCTGGTTATAAGAGTGGGAAGGGGGGATTAAGAGAAGGGGTTTTTTTCATGGAAAAAATGACCAAAAAGTTCATTTCCCAACATTTTTCCATGGAAAGTTTTGACCTTGTCGTTCCCTACAAACTGACCAACGAGACTGAAGGAGAGAAAAGAGCTCTTTATTGACCACGGCCGTGGGGCTGCTCCTGCCCCCCCCCCCCAAGGGGAAAAGGGCAATAACGACAAGAAGGAAAAACAGTGTAGTTATACTCTTTGGTTACAGCATATTTGACGTCACGGTCATAACTCATCTTAGACAGGTACAGGTGTCATTCCAACCGCAGAGACTTTCTGTTATATGTGGTTTCCTGCCAAGCAAGGCTAACAGCGCGTCCCTCTAAATGTCGCTTCTATTCTTATCATAAAGGGCATCTTGTTGCTACCCTGGTTGTTAAGGGTGAGGTTTGCTACAAAGGTTACATGACAAAATGGAGTTAGTTTAGCTAACACTATAAAATTCTGTCTTTAGGCCCCACATCTCCCCTCTTTTGATTCCCTAAGAGAATCAATAACATTTGGGTTTTAATTTCCAGTTGCATGAGAATTTCCTCTTTTCCATTGGGGGCTCCCTGCTGCATGAAAATTTGCTCTTCTCCATCGGGGGTGTGTCTGAAAACAAACATTTGTGCGGGGGTTTTAACCAGTTTGCTCATAAGGCCTTTGCAAAGGGCTACTAAAACAGATACAAATAGACAGAGCATGAGCAGAACAGCAAGGCCCGTAAGGAGAGTTAACAGCAGCTTTTCGCCCCCAACTTTTGATATTTGGAATCCAGGATGTGAGCCAGGCCCACCAATCTTCTGCTCTTCCCCTCCCTTGGCCACTGTCTGGATAAAATTGGCTTTTTGCATAACAAGCTCATAGTTATTAGTGATGTACGTGCAGCAAGTTCCATTTACCAAGCCACACACCCTGCCCTGGGTTGCTAGTAAATAATCCAACGCCAGGCGGTTTTGCAGGAGCATACAGCTAATTTGGCGCTGTTCCTCAGCCAAGGCCCTACGGGTGTCTGAGGTTTCGTTGGCCAAGATTTCCAGGAGGGCCTGCAGACGAACCACAGTGCGACCCACAACCACCACTCCGACCCAAGAGAAAACAGCAGATCCGAAGTATTTGGCTTCAGTAAAGAGGTTCACACTTTTTAACCAAGAGTGGGCTTTTTCTTGGCCCATATACTGGGCATATTTGTTCAATTCACTTTCCCCCTCTGTATTACTTGTGTCCATACCTAGGATATATGAGTTAGAGGTTTTATCTCTTATGGACCTTAGGGGGCGCCTTCTGGGCCTTTTTGCCTTTTCTGTGTAAAGGTGTCCTTTAGCGCTACCCGAGTGAATATGGACCCCACTGGGGGCATGTTTGAGAACCTTGACAGCTGGCCATAGTCTGGCAATGTAACAGGTGCCATACCAGAATGCAGGAAGTTGCTTGTAGGCTTTATGCCCACATACAAAATAGTGGCCCTTTAATGCCCTGGGCCCCTTTGGGGGTACTGGAGTGAACAGGAAATCATAGGGGCCTTCGAAGGGGAGGAACCATCCTAAAGAGCAGACGGTATCAGGGATGAGCGAGAGCTCTTTGCCCTTAGTGATCTCCCTGATATCGAACCAGCCCCCATCAACCACAGCACAATTTCCCCAATCAAGGTTGTGCATGACAGAGCGATTTAGATGCTCGCATTTCAGCAAGGCACGAGGGTTGCTTAGTAAGTCTGGTTGTGTGCTGTTGAGGGGAGTGCAGTGGAAAGCTTCTCTACAGGGGTATTCGCCAACAGTTCCCTTAGCCTGGTGGAACAAGGTTTTACAAAGAGTATTAACAAATTCACAGTAGGTGGTGGTATTGCTATATTTCCCACCGTAGGGAAGCATGTTTTGGGGCTCCCATCTAGAGGCACGGTTTACACTGTTAAATACCTTGCCTTGGGGGGATTTCCACCAGCAAGAATCAGGAGAGCAATAGGAGGTGAAATCGCATCGACTATCTCCCACCCAGCTGGCATTGGCATCGGGTACTGAACAGTTGGCAGTAAAGCATAAAAGTCCTGGCGTATCATATACAATGATTATTTCATTCTCTTCCTCTCCCCACTGGGTAATATGATTATCGAAGTCCCATGGCAGGACTTTGAGAGTCATATCCAAGGCACTAAGGGGTTCTGGGAGGAGGGGGATGCCCATAGAGGTACTGAGAGAAGGAAGCTGGCAGACCCACTTATTGGAAGCGTTTAGGGTAGTAGCCAGCCTATGAGTCCATTCAATGAAACTGTTTTCATTACGGGTGACTGTTTTCATTATGGGGCGTGAGCTGATCCAGTTGTGAGGGTTCCGAGAGCACAGTGGGGTAAGTGGGAGCCCAGGAGTAGAGAATTGGGGAGACATGTTTTACTTGAGAAACTGGGGTTTGTTTCATATAAGGCTGTGTGGCTTTTAGAGAGAGAATGGCTGTGTGGGTGCCTAATCTGGAGCAAAAGCTGCCTGCCTATCAGTTTCTTTGTTAAACTGATGGCCTGGAGTAAAGTAAATGAGACTGCAGTGATCTGGGAAGGGTCCTGATCCCTGCAGGATGGCAGTTCCTGGAGTGGCATCTAGGGGCTGGGGATGCTCGCTGGGGAACCATCCCCTGAGTGGCCAGTGAGTGTATTTCCATTTTCTGGGAACAATTACACAGAGGAGATGGTGTGGGTCGACCCAGGAGTAGGTGTCCACGCAGAAAAGCGGGGTAAGTCAGGGTTCAGGAGTGGGCAATTGGAGAGGCACACCAGACCAGATTGTGGTCCATCATTTTAACAAAGAAACTGATATGTGATTAGATTTTGCTCCAGATTAGGCAATATCCTGCTCCATGCTGAAGCCAGCCATATTCCTCTTCTGCTCACTGCCTTCATTAAAGGCTCTGCTCATAAATTGCTTTGGTTACTGACAAAATACACTTCTTTGGAACTCACTGGAAACTTTTCTGTCATTTTACACAGAGAAACAGAATAATAAACATGCTACGTATTCCTAACCTCCCAGTGTATCACCCACTACTAATATTTTGTTATCTACATTTTCATTCAGGATGAAGCCCCCGTGTGGTGTGAGACCTCTTCTCTGCAGCCAGTGGGCAACATCCTTATTGCCCTTTTCGTTATTCTTCCTACCCTACCAACCCTCTTCACCTATCCTTAGCTCTGCCTCATTCTGCAGGTAATTCTGATGGAGAAAATTTGGATTAACATTGATTTTCCTCGGAGGTGGGATCCCTGGGTATTGTTAATGGTGATTCTGAGATATGGGGAGGCAGGAGAGAATTTGTCCCCGAGGCTAATTTTTCCTTCCATTAGCTTTAGTTTAGGATGAGTCCTCCTTCCTGGAGCCATGGCCTTCATTGCCCGTCCCCTAAATGCCAGACCAAACGGTTTGTGCAATAGAGCGGCCGCTTTGTCCTGGAGCGATTATTAGGGTTCTCTCATTCCTCCTCTCTGTGTACACTAGGGAGGCAGCTTGGACAGGTTTGTCCAGGGCTTAGATGCAGACATGCAATAAGATTGCCAATCCTCTAAAAAGCTAAACAGAAGGGAATCCCCTGGCACCTGGGTGTCTGGGTCCCTTCCTCATTCTCTTCTGTTTTCAGTTGGGTTCCCTCATCTGACTGGGCCTTTTGTGTCCCTGTTGTTTTATCCACTGTGTCCCTTCTATCCTCTGTTGGGTGCAGGAGCCGACTCTCCGCTAGGCCCTCAATTCCCACTGGCTCATCCCACTGGTCAGTCTTGGACCCACTCTGGCTTCCAGGCATTCCTTTCTTAGTCCACCTTTGCCTCAGGGGTCATGATTTTTTGAATGGCCCAGCTCCTGGCACCAGAAACATCTTTAGATCTCTTCCAGCCCAGAGGCCTCTGCTCAGTCCCTTCCTTTGGACTGGTCTTTTCTTTCCTGTTCCTGTCTGGGCATTCCCTCTATAGATTCCCTTCCAGCCCACAGGCTTAACTTGCCCACTCCCACCCTGTTCCCTTCACAGCAGGGGCTTCTCCTGGGTTTCTTTTCTGTCCTGCTTTTCAGACAAGGCTTCCACCGTCCCCTTTTGATAGGGACGGCCTCTCTGTAGGTGACCTAGCTGGTCAAACGGGTAACAGCACATTGGTCCAACTGTCTGCCTCCAGACATGGGGTCTTCTCTGGTATCGCCAGCCCTCACAGCCTCTTTTTCTCGCCTCTCTGGCTCCAAAATAGGGATCGCTGCTGCTCGGCCACCTCAATCAAGTATTCTTCCACCGGTTCACCTCTCATAGTCCCTGCTGCTTATCCAGGACCTGCTTCAACAGGGGCCGTGTTTTCTCAAACTGTTCGTCAGCCCCACTCACTGGGGTTGGCCAGTCCATGGTCCAGCTCAGGAGGGTTTCGCTTCCCTCAGCAAAAAGTTCCTCTGCCAACTGCAGGTCCATCATTCCCGTCCCCGCTCTGCCTCTCAATTACTGCGCTGGGCCCCGACACACATGGTCTCCTGTCCTGCCTCTTTTATCAGAGATGACCACATGCCTGCATTCTCCTCCACTTGTGATGGGTTGGAAGCTCTCTGCTGGACGGGCCCCTCCTGGTATTGGTTTTGGGGAATGAGCTCAGGTGGGAGCTCCATCTGCTTCCTCTGCTCCATCGCTCTTCTGACATCTGTGGGTGGGCTGCCTCAGATCTGCCCAGACCCAGCAGGTCTTCCTCTGGCTTCAGCCATCCAGCTGAGCCACAACCTGTACCCCCCCCCCCCACAACATACACACTTTCTGGGGAATTTGACAGTCTGAGATTTGCCACTTGCATCAGTGACTGCTGCAGTCTGTCACCACCATTCTAGTGTAGGTCTAGGAGAGGTAGGGAGGAACCTGGGTCCACCCACTACTCCAGCCCAGTGACCTTATGTACAGTGACCTGCACCACCTATTCTCCCAACTCTGGGCCAGTCTTCACTGAGCTGCTTCCCTGCAGTCCCCAGTGCCTCTTCTCCGCTCAGTCCTGACAGCCACTGCTCTGTCCAGGGTCCAGAACTTCTGACTCCTTTGAGCTCCTACCTAGCAGCTCCCTTTTATACTGGGCCCCAGGGTCTGATTTGCTCTCTTGCAGCTCTCTCTGATTGGCTGCCCCTTCCAGAACCCTTGATCTAACGGGGACTCGTCCACCCAAGTCCATGTCCCCTCCGGGGCTGTCATGTTCAGTCCAATCCAGACATAGCTTTCATCTCGTATCACATCCTGTATGAAATCCTGGAAGTGCAGAGCAGAGAGGTGGGTGAATGTGCCGTGACAGGCTGGAATTCCCTTAGCGCTCCCCTTAGATACCGGCTCTGGGCTACAGTGGCTGTGGCCATGATACCAGCTGGAGAACCCATCCACACCTGAGCTAATCCATCTTCTCCCTGGGAGGGCAGAGTCCCAGTGGGGAGGGTGGAGAAATGTGGCTCTCTGTGCAGACATGGTAGCACCAATTCCAGTCCTGGGTGTCACAGGGGGAGCTGGGCCCTTTAAAGGAGTCCTGGGTTCAGTCTCACCTGTGACTAGGTGCCCCTGGACTGAGAGGCAGAGGTGGCTTTTGGGGTAGGTGAAACAGGTGAGCGCCTAGGGCCCCGAGCAGGAAGGGCTCCATCCCCAACTCAATGGACAACAGGGGCCCTCAGCAGCAGGAGTGCTCCAAACTGCAGCTCTGGGACCAGCAGGCGCAGACAGCCTGCCCGAGCCGCCAAGGGGGCGCTGAGTTCTGGCCATCAGTTGGCCCTTTAAATCTCCCGTGCTGCAGGACATGTGGCCCAGGGCAGGAACCTTAAAAACTGCCTCGGCTGGGCTCAGGCACCTTGTTCTTCTAGGGGGGTAATGACTGGGAAAAGGGGAGCTGGGCCAGGCCATGGGGGGAAGTGGAAATGGAGGGCTACTAGTGGTGCGGAGAAGCAGCCGGGGGTGGAGGGACGGGGCAAGGTGGGATCCAGGCCAGGAAGGGCAGACGAGGCAGGCCTGGTGGTGGGGAGCCAGGTCCAGAGGATGGAGGGGCAGACGAGGCAGACTTGGCCTGGCCTGGCCCAGCTCAGCAGCAGGGATCTGGGGCAGATGAGGCAGGCTTGGCCCAGCCTGGCCCTCTGGCAGGGATTTGGGGCCAGAGGGCGGGCGGCAGGGGGGCGGGGAAGCAGCAGATAAGGTGTTTAGTTCCTATAGGGGACCCCACAATGGGCCTTCACCTAGGGCCCCAGATAACCTAAAGACACCTCTGCTGAGAGGTGGATGGAAGCAGGTGACCAGGAACCAGTCCTGATGGGGCTACATGGGCACCCCAAGGTCAGACAAGGCAAGGAGAGATGTGTGGGGTAGGCTGCCTGAGTGAGCAGCTCTCTGCAGAACGGCTCTGCTAAGCTTTCAGATGGGGCTGTGGTGCAAAGCCTGTAGGAGCCAGCTGGGAAGAGATTTCAAGGCTGGAACATCTGTGGGTGCTTGTTCTGAAATCTGTGCTCATAACCAGACTTCGAGAAGGAGAGAAAACAGCCCACTGTGGAATTTGATTAAGTTGGGGAAAAGCAGAAATGAGGCAAAGGAGATAAAGGCAGGTTGCATATAACCCCACTGGACTGGGACTGCACACTAGTGACCCCTGTCTGTCTCCAGCTGGAGTTTTATGATCCTCTATTTTGCGTTACCATCTCCTCCCGGTTCTGGATCACCAGCATTCGAGAGTTCCTCCGCGAGCAGTCGTCACGGCTCCGATTCCAGACTTTACGCTCTTTAGACAGCCAATAGCACTTGTCCCCATGTGGCCGCCAATCCCTGGGGCAGAGTTTGCACCCAGCACCCTCTGGTGGGAGAGATGGGAACAGGCGTGTCATTAGTTCTGGAAATTCAAACTCTGGCTGACTGAAAACTCCTGTCAGCCTGAAATACAATGGGCCAGACTCTCACTCGCACCAAGGTCCCTTTATTTACTCCACTCCAGCACTGCATCCCCTGCTGTTCAAAAGCCATGAGTCAGGCCCTCGAAAATCACGAGGCTTTAGAAAAATAATACTTTGGAGTTTGGGTTGTTGCAGTGTTCCCCCTCCCCCACTTTCTGGTTTCTGAGCTTCTAGGTTTCACTAAAATCACATTTTCAATCCTTTCTCTCTACTCACTCCCCTTTTTTCTTTTTAAACAAACCAAGCTTTTCACTTAATCACCAGACTCCTGAGAGATGCGGCTTCAAGGAAAAACAACAAACATCATGAGCCTCGTGATAGAAATGTGAAAATTGGTAACGTGTGCAGCAAAAAGGAGGTTACATTGGGGACGAAATATTCCATTTGCAGGATTTCTTCTTCTTCTTCTTCCCAGAGGGACAGCGATGTTAGTCTGTGTACAGCAAAATCAACGAGAGTCCTCTGGCACCTTAAAGACTAGGAAATTTCTTCGGGCATAAGCCTTCGTGGGCTCCAACCCATGAGTTGCATCTGACAAAGTGGGTTGGAGCCCACAAAAGCTCATGCCCTAAGAAAGGGCTCTCGTTGTTTTTATTACTATTATTATTATTAATTATTATTATTATTATTCAACCAAAAACTGGAAATTTTCAGATGAAACATTTTCTGTAGTGGTTTTCATTCCAGAAAAAAATACTTTTTTTTGGTCAATAGGTGAAAAGTTTTTCAATCTACTCTTCTCATAACTACAGCAGCAACATAAAATTCAGCCAGCAGGATGCTTTTTCAGTTTCTGGGGAGCCTCTCATTGCCTTATTTCATCCCCAGCTCCTCTGTCTTTTTTCATTTCATCTATCCCAGTTGGTGGGTGCAAGATCAATGCTGGGGGTGCCTGTCGCAGCACCAATGTCATGGTTATTTTATTCTTTCCATGGCGTCCTTCTCTTCTTTACATCTACCGGTTTCACTTGGGAGCTCGGTGGAGATTGTCGTACTATATGTATGTGCAGCACCTTGCACTCTGGGGCTACAATTCGTGACTGGAGCCTCTCACTAGTGTCCTGGTCATGCCAGATGCTGCAAAAACAACCAACCAAAGTTCCTGCCCAAAGGAGTTTATAATCTAAGCACAATAACTACAAATCCACAGCAGTTTGTGCAGAAAAGTGGCAGACACATCTGGCGGTCAGACTAATTCCCACTGCTAGAGCACAGCCAATGTTAGTAACAGTGGAATAATACAACTGCTAGAGAGGTTGGATCCCAAAGAGCTTTACAAACCACATCGTCCTAATTTTTAATCTAATTTGAACATAAATTGAATAGAATTGACATAATTTGAACAGGCTCAGACCCCACCATTAAAGAAAAGCCATGGGATTTGTAGTGACCATAACCGGACCTTGCTTTTAACTCCCAGTTGAAACCTGACACTGACAGTGGTGCAGCGTCCCCAGATGCCAGTTTGGGTCTCTGGGTTCAGATCTGCCTTAGGCAGAGACACCCCTTCTTCTCAGTCACCCGTTATTTGCTTCAACACTGAGTTTCCCTTGAGGTTTCCCCTCAGGGCAGAGGCTGGGCCCGTCTCTGTTCAGCTTTTATAAGCTGACATGGTCACACTCCAGGAACTTTCCCCCCTTCCCATGTTTCCTGCACTAAACCCAGTGACTGAGTTAGAGCAGATCTTTATGAGGGAGCAACACACATCAAGTGAATTCTCTCCTCTCTGGCTTGCCAGCGCCCCGCAGGCTGAACCTGCAGCATGTCCTCCTGTTTGTACTGACCCCTGAAAACGGCCCTCGCTAGGACATTGAGTCTGCAGGCTCTTCCCTTGACAAAGCTTAAGCAATATCTAGGGCTAGAGCTGATACACTGGAAACCTGGTTTATGAAAATTATAGGGAAAAAAAGTTTGATGTTCTTTGAAGTAGAAAAGTGAAAGTATTCCCTCTCTTTTTTAATCGGCAGGAAATGTTGAATGTTTATTTCCTCACCAAAATTGAATGAAATTCTCCCCCACTTCCTCCCCAAATCATTATTTCTATTTTGAGTCCCCTCCCCCATCAAAAAATGACAGCCAAACTGAAAACTTTCATTTTGGTCACAATGGCATTTTCCATTAAAAAATCAGCTTTGAAAAGGACGACTAGGCTAAGAAATGAGGTTTGGACTGTCGTACTCTTTTACTTTTAATGAAGAGGTAGGATTACCTCTTATCTTTTCCTTACTCTCCCTGGTACCAGGCCTCTTAAAAATGTAAAGTCAGTGTCTTTTGCAGAAAATAATGAGTTGAAAGGAAAAGCGGCTGCACAATATATACAAATTCTGTCAACAGTGAACAAAGGCGGGAAAATTATATGCATTTTATAATCATTAACATGCATCTAATAGATATCCATATAACAAGAAAAGGGTTCATAAATGTTGTCAGTCATGTATGCATCTCCATACTGCTTTGGATAAAAGGAGTTGTTAAACCACCCCTCCTTGCTCACTTGAGACGTCGAGGAAATAAGTGGTTAATAAAGGGTGCCATTCGACCCAATCCTCCACCGGGACAACCTGTGTTTTTCTTTCCAACAATTACCAAAGATCTGCTTCAACTCAGTCACAAGTTCTGGGTTCAACTTGCAGGCTTCCCTGGCTGGAATTGTCTGGTTTGATGCAGTAAAATGTCATTCCTTGGGGTTTGACTGTCTCATAAAAACGGAACAAAGACAGGCCCAGACTGTGCCCCAATTGGGAGAAACTCAATGTTGAAACAAATAATAAGGGTGATGGACTGAAGAGGAAACACACCATCTACTAAAGCAGACCACATTCTGTCAATAGGGGGCGCTGTAGTGCCATGGTTCTGCTGAGAACTAAAAGCAAGGTTGACCTGGGATCACTAAAAGAGATTCCCTGCTGGGTCTGAGCACTGTCCATATTGCTCAGTGTGCTAGCTCTGACTAGAGTTTCAGAGGGAGTGTACAGAGCAGGGTAATTATGGAGTGATCCATCCATCTGCCACTTCCAGCCTCTGATAGTCAGAGGTTCAGCATGTCACCAGTTACAGGGCTGTATCCCTAACCATCCTGGCTAATAATCATCATTGATGGATCTAGCTTTCATGAAATTATTTCTTCATTTCTTTTCTTTTTTTAAACCCAATTTCCGAGTTTTTTGGCCCTCACAACAGCCCCTTGCAATGAGTTCTACAGGTTAGTTGTGTGCTGTGTGGAAAAAGTTCTTCCTCTTCTTGTATTAAAACTACTGACTATTTCAGTGGATGACTCCTGGATTTTGGTCTTGTGGGAAGGATAAATAACCGTTCTCTATTCAATTTTTCACAAACTCATGTCCTATCATCTCTGTTGCCCTTCTCTGAATCTTTTCCAGATCCACTATATCCTTTTTGAGATGGGGTCACCAGAACTGTACAGTAGCCACACCATGGATTTATAGACATGCTATGATATTTTCTGTCTTATTGTCTATCACTGTCCTAACAGTTACTTACTGTAACCCTTTTTAACCATTGTTGTATATTGAGCAGAAGCTTTTATAGAACTATTCCGAGTGACCCCCCAAGATCTATTTTGGGTGGTAACAGCTAATTTAGAACCCATCGTTACATATGTATAAATGGGATTATTTTTTTCAAGTGTGCACTACCTCGCACTTATCAACATTGATTTTCATCTGCCATTTTGTTACCAAGTTGAGCAGTTGTGAGAGATCTCTCAGCAATTCTTCACAGTCAGCTTTCAACTTAACTATCTTGAATAATGTTGAATATTTTGAAAACTTTGCTATCTTACTGTTCACCCCTTTTTCCAAATCATTAATGAATGTATTCAACAGCACCGCTCCCAGTCCAGATCCTTGAGGGATGTCATTTCCCACCCTCACCTGTGACAACTAACTATTTTTTCCTAGTCTTTGTTTCCCCTCTTTCAACAGTTACTGATCGATGACAGGACCTTCCCTCTTCTCCCAGAGCTACTTAATTACCTTAAGAGCCTTTGGTGAGGGACCCTGTCAAAGACTTTCAGCAAATCCAAGTACATTGTATTGACTGGATCTGACTCATCCACCTGCTTGTTGACTAACTCCCTTAGAATCCTTGGCTATGTCTACACTGGCAAATTAAGGAAGCTTAATTTGAATAACTAAAGCCATGGCTACACTAGGCTTTAGTTAGTTTGAATTAAGGGCTTCCTTAATTCAAACTAATAAGTTTGAATAGGGTATTCGAACTAAAGGGTTAATTCAAACTAACTAGTTCGAATTAACCAATGTGGCCATGTTAATTCGAACTAATTTCTTAGTTCAAACTAACCGGCTATTGAAATGAATGGGGATCGCTAATTCGAACTAAGCAAGTGCCATGAATGGCACTTGCTCAGTTGGAACTAACATTCCAGTGGGGCCATGGTAGTTCGAATTAAGCTAATTCCAACTAACTAATTCGAACTAATTTTAGCAAGTGTAGACATAGCCATAGAAACTGGAAGGGACCATGAGAGGTCATTGAGTCCAGACCCCTGCACTCATGGCAGGATCAAGTACCATCTTAAACCATCCCTGGCGGGTGCTTGAAGAATTCCCTTGACAAAAGTTATTTTGATTCTTCCCCACCAAATCATGTGTCTGTTAATTCTATTCTTCACTATAGTTTCTATCAATTTGTCCAGCACTTCTCTGGTTCACCAGGCTGTAATTGCCAGGATCATCTCTGGAGCCCTTTTTAAAAATTGGCATTACAATAGCTATTTCCAGTCATCTGGCTCTTTTTGAATAGTGGGGGGTCTGAAACTTATCAAGCCATTATCATATGTTCAAGCCGTTATATACATAACATATGGCCATTTATCTCATGCAATAAATAAATTTGTTAGTCTTTAAAAAGTGCCACAGGACTCTGTTTGTTTTGCTGAACTAGACTGACACGGCTACCCGTTTGGAACTAGGGAGCATAGGCATGTCTCCGCAAATACAATCTGCTCCTGGTGTCTTTCCCCCATTTCATCAATAGATGTCAGGGGAGAGCTCATTCAGACCCTCTATTCGACACTGGTCAGGCCGCATCTGGAATACTGTGTCCAGTTTTGGGCTCCCCACTACAGAAAGGATGTGGACAAATTAGAAAGAGTCCAGCGGAGGGCAACAAAAATGATTAGGGGCCTGGGGCACATGACTTATGAGGAGAGACTGAAGGAACTAGGCTTATTTAGTCTGCAGAGAGAAGACTGAGGGGAGATTTGATAGCAACCTTCAACTACTTGAAGGGGTGCTCCAAAGAGGAGGGAGCTAGGCTGTTCTCGAGGGTAACAGAGGACAGAACAGAGTCCTGTGGCACTTTTAAGGACTAACAAATTTATTTATCGCATGAGCTTTCGTGGGAGAAAATCCCACTTCATCAGATGCTTTGAAGGTAGGAAAGTTACAGAGTGGGAGGAAATTAAATGCAGGGGAGTGTATGACATAGGATCAGGTCAGGCTGTAACAGCAAATCAAAATAGGTGTTAGGATTCAAACACTGGGGAACAGCACATAGAGGAGGGAGAGGTCAAATCACTTGTTGTAATGCGAGAAAAATCCATAGTCCCTGTTTAACCCCAAGACAACTGAGTCAAATTTGCATATAAGTTTGAGTTCTGCAGTCTCTCTTTGAAGCTGTGATTTGTTATTCATCTGTTTCAACACAGCTATTAACAAGTCATCAAGGGAGCGAGCAGGGAGATTGAAGTGTTCCCCTATTGGTTTTGTAGTGTTGCAATTTCTGATGTCAGATTTGTGTCCATTGATTCTTTGGCCCAGAGACTGTCCTGTCTGTCCAATATATAAGGCAGAGGGGCATTTCCGGCACATGATGGCATAAATCACATTGGTGGATGAGCAGGTGAACGAACCCTTGATGGAGTAGGTGGCTTGATTAGGCCCTGTGATGGTGTCATCAGTGTAGATATGAGGGCAAAGTTGGCAGCATGGTCTGTTGCAGGGCTGTGTTCCTGCTTTAGTGCTTCTGTTGTGTGATCTGTAGTTGCTGGCAAGTATCCTTTTAAGGTTAGGGGGCTGTCTGAAAGCAAGGAGAGGTCTGTCTCCTAAGGCTTGAGAGAGTGAGGGATCATCTTGTAAAATAGGCTGTAGATCTTTGATGATGTGATGAAGAGGTCTGGCTTGGGGGTTGTAGGTGGTGACCAGTGGAGTTCTGTTGTTGTGGGATTTTCTCCCACGAAAGCTCATGCGATAAATAAATCTGTTAGTCTTTAAAAGTGCCACAGGCCTCTGTTGTCTTTCTACAACTACCCCTTTGGAAGAGGACAGAACAAGGAGCAATGGTTTCAAATTACAGCTGGGGAGGTCAAGGTTGGATATTAGGAAAAACTTTCTCACTAGGAGGGTGGTGAAGCATTAGAACGAGCTATCTAGGGAGGTGGTAGAATCTCTATCTTTGGAGATTTTTAAGGCCCGGTTAGACAAAACCCTGGCTGGGGTGATTCAGGGGGAGTGGTCCTGCTTTGTAGCAGGGGGTTGGACTAGATGACCTCGTGAGGTCCCTTCCAACCCTATTATTCTATGGTTCTATGATTCTATTATTCTAAGGCAGTTAACGCGCAACAGCCGTATTGCACGTGTGTACGCCGTTTTTGCTATCGCGTGGTAATGAGTTTTAATGCACGATAAACTGATCATGTGTACAAGGCCTCAGTCTGGGGAGTTTCCCCAGACTCACAGAAGTTAAGAACATAAGAACATAAGAAAGGCCGTACTGGGTCAGACCAGAGGTCCATCTAGCCCAGTATCTGTCTACCGACAGTGGCCAGTGCCAGGTGCCCGAGGGAGTGAACCCAACAGGCAATGATCAAGTGATCACTCTCCTGCCATCCGTCTCCATCCTCTGATAAGCAGAGGCTAGGGACACTATTCTTAACCCCTTTCTGGCTAATAGCCATTTATGGACTTAGCCCCCATGAACTTATCCAGTTCCCTTTTAAATATTGTTATAGTCCCAGCCTTCACAACCTCCTCAGGTAAGGAGTTCCACAAGTTGACTGTGCGTTGTGTGAAGAAGAACTTCCTTTTATTTGTTTTGAACCTGCTACCTATCAGTTTCATTTGGTGACCCCTGGTTCTTGTATTATGGGAGTATTTAAACAACTTTTCCTTGTCCACTTTTTCCACATCAGTCATAATTTTATATACTTCTATCATGTCCCCCCTCAGTCTCCTCTTTTCCAAGCTGAAGAGGCCCAGCCTTTTCAATCGTTCCTCATACGAGGCACTCTCCAAACCCCTAATCATTTTAGTTGCCCTTTTCTGAACCTTTTCTAGTGCTAGAATATCTTTTTTGAGATGAGGAGACCACATCTGTACACAGTATTCGAGATGTGGGTGTACCATGGATTTATATAAGGGCAATAATACATTTGCAGTCTTATTTTCTATCCCCTTTTTAATGATCCCTAACATCCTGTTTGCTTTTTTGACCGCCTCCGCACACTGTACGGACATCTTCAGAGAACTATCCACAATGACTCCAAGATCTTTTTCTTGACTCGTTGTAGCCAAATTAGCCCCCGTCATATTATAGGTATAGTTGGGGTTATTTTTTCCAATGTGCATTACTTTACACTTATCCACATTAAATTTCCTTTGCCATTTGGATGCCCAATCACTTAGTTTTGTGAGATCTTTTTGAAGTTCTTCACAATCTGCTTTGGTCTTGACTATCTTGAGTAGTTTAGTATCGTCTGCAAACTTAGCTACCTCACTATTTACCCCTTTCTCCAGATCATTTATGAATAAATTGAATAGGACTGGTCCTAGGACCGACCCTTGGGGAACACCACTAGCTACCCTTTTCCAATCTGAGAATTTACCATTTATTCCTACCCTTTGTTCCCTGTCTTTTAACCAGTTCTCAATCCATGAAAGGACCTTCCCTTTTATCCCATGACAACTTAACTTACGTAACAGCCTTTGGTGAGGGACCTTGTCAAATGCTTTCTGGAAATCTAAGTACACTATGTCCACTGGATCCCCCCTGTCCACATGTTTGTTAACCCCTTCAAAGAGCTCTAATAGATTAGTAAGACACGATTTCCCCTTACAGAAACCATGTTGGCTATTGCTCAACAGTTTATGTTTTTCTATGTGACTGACAATTTTATTCTTAACTATTGTTTCAACTAATTTGCCCGGTACCGACGTTAGACTTACCGGTCTGTAATTGCTGGGATCCCCTCTAGGGCCCTTTTTAAATATTGGCGTTACATTAGCCGACTTCCAGTCTTTGGGTACCGAAGCCATTTTAAGGGACAGGTTACAAATCTTAGTTGTTAACAGTTCCGCGACTTCACATTTGAGTTCTTTCAGAACTCTTGGGTGAATGCCATCTGGTCCCGGTGACTTGTTAATGTTGAGTTTATCAATTAATTCCAAAACTTCCTCTAGTGACACTTCAATCTGTGACAGTTCCTCAGATCTGTCACCTACAAAAGACGGCTCAGGTTTGGGAATCTCACTAACATCTTCAGCCGTAAAAACCGAAGCAAAGAATCCATTTAGTTTCTCTGCAATGACTCTATCATCTTTAAGCGCTCCTTTTGTATTATCATCATCAAGGGGCCCGACTGGTTGTTTGGCAGGCTTCCTGCTTCTGATATACTTAAAAAACAATTTGTTATTACCTTTGGAGTTTTTGGCTAGCCGTTCTTCAAACTCCTCTTTGGCTCTTCTTATTACACTCTTGCACTTAAGCTGGCACTGTTTGTGCACCTTTCTGTTTTCCTCAATAGGATTTGACTTCCACTTTTTAAAGGAAGTCTTTTTACCTCTCAGTGCTTCTTTTACATGGTTGGTGAGCCATGGTGGCTCTTTTTTGGTTTTTTTACAGTGTTTCTTAATTTGGGGTATACAGTGAAGTTGGGCCTCTATTATGGTGTCTTTAAAAAGCACCCATGCAGTTTTCAGAGATTTCACTTTAGTCACTCTACCTTTTAGCTTTTGTTTAACTATCCCCCTCATTTTTGTATAGTTCCCCCTTTTGAAATTAAATGCCACAGTGTTGGGCTGTTGAGGTGTTCTTCCCCCCACAGGGATGGTGAATGCTATTGTATTATGGTCACTAGTTCCAAGCGGTCCTGCTACAGTTACCTCTCGGACCAGCTCCTGCGCTCCACTCAGGATTAAATCTAGAGTTGCCTCTCCCCTTGTGGGTTCCCATACCAGCTGCTCCATGAAGCAGTCATTCAAAGTATCGAGAAATTTTATCTCTGCAATATGTCCTGAAGTGAAATGTTCCCAGTCAATATGGGGATAGTTGAAGTCCCCCACTATTATTGGGTTTTTAAATTTGATAACCTCCCTAATTTCCCTTAGCATTTCATCATCGCTCTTACTGTCCTGGTCAGGTGGCCGATAGTAGATCCCTAATGTTATATTGTCATGGAAGCATGAGATTTCTATCCATAGCGATTCTATGGAACAAGTGGATTCGCTTATGATTTTTACTTCATTTGAATCTACATTTTCTTTCACGTATAGTGCCACTCCTCCTCCCGTACGACCTGTTCTGTCCTTCCGATATATTTTGTACCCCGGAATGATTGTGTCCCACTGATTGCTCTCTGTCCACCAGGTTTCTGTGATGCCTATTATATCAATATTCTCCTTTACCACTAGGCACTCTAGTTCACCCATTTTATTATGTAGACTTCTAGCATTTGTGTATAAGCACTTTAAAAACTTGTCCCTGTTTATTTGTCTGCCCTTTTTTAATGTGCCAGATTCTTGGTCATGTGGCTGTTTATCATCGGATCCGGCCCCCTCACCATCCTTTTCTGTCCTCTGTTCCTGACTATAACTATAACTATAACCTGGAGATTCCCTCTCATCAGACTCTCCCTTAAGAGAAGTCTGTGTCCGATCCACCTGCTCCTCTGCAGCAGTCGCTTTCCCCCATCCTCTAGTTTAAAAACTGCTCTACCACCTTTTTATTGTTTAGCGCCAGCAGTCTGGTTCCCTTTTGGTTTAGGTGGAGCCCATCCCTCCTGTATAGGCTCCCCCCATCCCAAAAGTTTCCCCAGTTCCTAATGAACGTAAACCCCTCCTCTCTACACCATCGTCTCATCCACGCATTGAGACTCTGAATCTCTGCCTGCCTACCTGGCCCTGCGCGTGGAACTGGGAGCATTTCTGAGAATGCCACCATAGAGGTCCTGGATCTCAATCTCTTTCCTAGTAGCCTAAATTTTGCTTCCAGGACATCTCTCCTACCCTTCCCTAAGTCATTGGTACCTACATGTACCACGACCACCGGCTCCTCCCCAGCACTACACATAAGTCTGTCTAGATGCCTCGAGAGGTCCGCAACCTTCGCACCAGGCAGGCAAGTCACCATACGGTTCTCCCGGTCATCACAAACCCAGCTATCTATGTTTCTAATGATCGAATCTCCCATTACTAACACCTGCCTTTTCCTAGCAACTGGAGTTCCCTCCCCCGAAGAGGCAACCTCCGTGCGAGAGGCAGCCTCAGCATCATCTGGAAGGAGGGTCCCAACTATGGGAAGGTTCCCCTCTGCTCCCGCTGACTGCTCTGCTTCCCTTGGGCATTCTTCCTCCTCAACAGCACAGAGGCTGTCTGAGCGGAGGTGGGACAATTCTACAGTGTCCCTGAAAGCCTCGTCGACAAACCTCTCTGCCTCTCTCAGCTCCTCCAGTTCCGCCACCCTGGCCTCCAAAGCCCGCACGCGGTCTCTGAGGGTCAGGAGCTCCTTGCACCGAATGCAGACATACGACACCCGCCCACAAGGCAGGTACTCATACATTCCGCACCCGGCGCAATAAACTGGATAGCCCCCACTCTGCTGCTGGGCTTCTGCCTGCATTGTCTCCTAGTTAATGAAAGGGTGGTTGAAAGAAAGGGGTTTTAGAGTATGGTTTTGAAGTATAGGTTATATGGGGACAGGGGACCAAGGAGGACCTATGGGGCCCCGCCCTCCCTTGAAACTCCCTT
>ML688449.1:33015-79559 GCA_007922175.1 Pelusios castaneus
CCACGAAAGCTCATGCGATAAATAAATCTGTTAGTCTTTAAAAGTGCTACAGGACTCTGTTGTCTGCCTTGATGTAGTTAGTCAAGGGCAACTCTGTTCCTACCATCACAAAGGAGACAGCTGTCTTCAGTTCAAACACACCTTTCTTAGAACAAGGACAAAGCCTTGGTGAGCAGCCCTCGTTGCACAGAAAGTGCGGTACAATAGGAGACTGAATCTGCATCTTCGAAAGCCTAGACTAGCATCCAAATCATTAGGTCACCCTTCCTCCAGGATCTCCAGTCACTGCTTAAGTGTAACAGAGGGACAGAGCCCTCAGGTCTGTACCAAATGGACAGGAGTTCACCCCACGTGCAGGGTTTGATCTCTGGGTCACCAGCAGCCGGCTGCTCCATACCGTGAGGGAGGCCGTCTCTCTCCTGTTCAGGGCTGGGCTAATCTTCCCTCCTCACTTTTTAATGGAAAGTGTCTTCCTGGCCCTCTGTCACAATCCCTGCTCTGTCACGGTGGCCACACACTGGCTTTTCTCTGGACTTTCCTTGCCTCTGTCTCTTGCACGTCCCACCACTGATTTATGGTCACAGATCCTGCCGTTGGGGTTGGGGCGGATGTGCTCCAGCTTTGCCTGTGTTGCTGTGGTGAGGGCTCTGTAAGAGCGGTAGTTTTGGAGCAATCTGGCTCATCCTTGGTTTGATCTCTTCTTCCCTGGGACTTGTATAGTGATGCATTAAGCCCTGGGAAAATCAGGACCCTTCCAGCTTGGGGCAGGCTTGTTTGCTGCCCTGGTTGGGGGGTGGCAGTGACTGAGCCCCGGCCGTGCTGGTCTCATTTGGATTTGATTTTGGATCCTCTATTGTTTGCAGCACAGGGAGCATTTGCCGCTTTGAATGAGGCAGTGCCAGGCACTGAATTTTCTTTTTGTCTGTTTATGAACAGGGGCCTCCTCCCAGCCAGGTCTGCTGGCCAGCTGCCAGTGCTGCGGGGACCTGTTGAGTGCTGGGTTTTGTACCTCACAGTTTAATTGGTTAGAGATGGGCCTGGACTTCAATCCCGCCTAGCAGATGGGGCTACATTATACTGTTTGAGGTTTAGAAAGAGGGCAGTGGTTGTCCATCTCTAGAGCTTTTTTTATGGTGCAGTGCCAATATTGCCAGCCGGTCGCACCTTGCCGCATTTACTGTGAAAGTGAGGTAGTTACGATGGAGTCTAGCTCCATGTCTCTATAATAAAGCTCATGTCTTTTGGTGAGTCTGTGGCTCTTTCTGAAATAGCTTCTTCTGGTCTTTTCCAGGGTGCCCATTGCACAGGGCTCTGGGTGAGCAGGACACTTCCCCAGAACATTTCACAAGACAGCCTGGAGTCTGGGAATTGCTCCACAGTGCTAAAAGATCACTGATGTTAATGGCACAGGGGTTTGGGCTGAGTCTCCACCCGTCTTTCCCCCTTTCCGGCTTGCAGGTGTCTTTTTGCTTGTAGTTTTTTATTCTGCATTGATGGATTGGACCAGGGCTTTAATGACGGTCTATATTTTGGCACCTGTCTGCAATGGTATTTATTAACAGTTTAGTACATCTCAGGGCATCTTAAAATGAGAGCTGGGTGATCGCTGTAATGGACCAATCAATGAAATAAGGGATGGCTGGTCACCCCAACATCTTCACTTCCACGTACTAGATGGAGGGTCCATCTGCTCATCTCCCAGGGCAAAGACTGAACGTCAGGGCTGAGTGAGCTGTTACTAAGAATACAGTAATTCCTGCATCGTGCTCATTGCCAGCCTCATCCACGTTCATGGCCAGGAAACATTACACTGGGGCACAGGTACCCAGTCACAGTCACGTGTGCGTTGTGGATTCAATAGGAGCAATGGGATTAGCATGTAAATACTGATAAAACATGGCCACAGGAATAGGCACAGGCTGGGGGCAGAGTCGTGTGACTCTGGCCAATTGTAGGATGTTTTCAACCTTCTCCTTGGAAAAAATCATCAGGCTCCTGCGTGGAGGGGCCGGGGAAGAGGGGTGACTAGGCAGCTGGGGTTCAGCGTGAACTGTGCTGTCTGGCCAAGGAGGCGGTGTAGCTGGAGTGGGAGAAAGCATGTTTGTGTGTTGCCTGGGCAGGGGGCAGAGCATGAATCTGACTATCCCCAGATGGGTTTAGCAGCACAGGACGGAGGAGCAAGAGTGGAGGATGTGGACAGTGGGAGTCGGCCAGGACAGGGCTGTGGGCTGGACAGAGCAGAGGATAAGGGAGGCCAGCATGGCAGGAGGTGCTGAGTAGAGAGGGTGAATGCCTGAGCTGCTGGGACTGAGTCAGAAGCCACAGAAGAGGGAAAGGGAGCTGGTTCTTGACATGGAAAGGGGGATCAGAGTTTGTGAAGCCTTGCTGGGGCAGTGGCTGTTTTGGTTGGGGGTGGTGTGCTGATCTGGCTTGAAGGCCAATTCTGAGTAATTACACTGTGTTGGCCGGCTCTTCTGAGAAGGGACGGGGTGATGCTCTGGGTCTCTGATTAGAGAAGGTGGCAGAACTGATTTCTTTTCTCTTGTTGACTGTAGCTGGGTCTGCAGGAAGGGGATGTGGCGTGGCTTGTCTCAGCCCCAGCCTGGGATCTAGTCCCCGCCTTCCACAGGCTACATCCTAAGCAGCTGGGAGAAAGCAGTCCTTCTCCTGGAAAGCTGGTGGGAGGGACATGGCAATTGTCAATAGTTTCTGGGCAGACTGCCAGTTTTACGGGGACTGCGTGGGGTGGTAGCAGCTAGCTCTTCTTTAACAGGACAAATTCCAAAGGGGTACCCATGTTAGTCTCTGCGCCAAAGAATAAATGGACACAAATCTGACATCGGAAATTGCAACACTACAAAACCAATAGGGGAACACTTCACTCTCCCTGCTCACTCCATTGACGACTTGTTAATAGCTGTGTTGAAACAGATGAATAACAAATCACAGCTTGACAACAGAGTCCTGTGGCACTTTTAAAGACTAACAGTTTGACTCAGTTGTCTTTGGGGTTAAACAGGGACTATGGATTTTTCTCTCATTACATCAAGTGAATTGACCTCCCCCTCCTCTATGTGCTGTTCCCCAGTGTTTGAATCCTAACACCTATTTTGATTTGCTGTTACAGCCTGACCTGATCCTGTGTCATACACTCCCCTGCATTTAATTTCCTCCCACTCTGTAACTTTCCTATCTTCAAAGCGTCTGACGAAATGGGATTTTCTCCCAGGAAAGCTCATGCGATAAATAAATCTGTTAGTCTGAAAGTGCCCCGGACTCTGTTGCCTTTAACAGGACAGTGTGTTTAATGTAGCAGAGCTCTGCAGGCTGAGGCAAACTGGCCCTGGGCCATAGTCACCCTCCAGGCCCCTCAGCCTCCCACGTCTCGCGGCCAGGCCATTTCCTGCTATTTCCCCTGAAGTTTCCATTTTAAAATCTCAGCCTGTTCCTCCTGGCTACACCCTGTCAATCTCCCTAAATAACCCCGTTCTTCTTAGCAGTGTGCGGGCTGCAGCACCAGAGCTGTCTGTCAGCTACACCGCCTCACACCTCTGTGTCACCCTGTCCCGTGGGAAACTCTGGTCTGACTCACTGGGCTGCACTGCTTCATCTGCATTGGGGGCGTTCTCCCCTCACTGCTGACTCTCAGGCCCTCGTTCCTGGCCCAGGCTCTGCTCTCAGCAGGCCCTTTTCGATCAACTCTCGACGCTTGTAGCCCGGTCCCAGTGTTCCCTTCCCTGGGCTCCCATAACAGGCCAGTCCCAGTCCCTCCTACTGACCCCATCCGCAAACAGGGCCTCTAAGACGGCAGGGCCTGGCAGGCTGGGGGAGCTGGGCAGCAGCTGGGGTGCTCGGCTCCTGGGGTGAAGAAACAAAGACACGAACCCATGTCTAGAGGGAACTGCTGATGGAACTACTGCCCGGGGCCCAGCACAGGACTGACCATGCCGAACGCTTGGAGAGGGAGGGCCGAGGGGCCTTGTGCTGAAAAGGCGGGTCTCAGGGCTGGCCACAGCAAGGCATTAATAAACTCTGTTCACTGACACAACGTTCAGCCGGTCGGTGTGCCACAACTCTGCGGGCGATGCCCAGCGTCGCCCCCCACAAAACCCCCGTTTACTCAAGATCCAGAAGAGAGAGACGACCAGGGAACGCGTTTGAAGGGTCGGTATTAAACCAACTTTTCATTTTACCAACGTTCCTTGTTCCTTTCCTGTTAGCTGTCGGGAGTTTCAGGTAGGGAACCTCCCACCCCATCTGACAGCCTTTTAGCTGCTATTGGAGCTCTCCTCTTCGGGGAGGGGGGAGAGACCAGCGGAGAGGGGCTGCTGTTAAAGTCTGACCCTGTTTCTTGAAGGCAAAGCCAGACTGACACATGCCAGAGGGGAGAGAAAAGAGCAGCAAAGATAGAAGAGGCAGCATCTGTCTCTGGTGCTGGCTCTCGCTTGCAGCCTCGCTGCTGGAGAAACACAGGTGCAGTGCCCAGGCGACCAGCTGCTCCAAGCTTGTACCGGCATCGGGCTGGTTCGGACAATGTAGCTGCCTCCTCACTTCCGGGCTCACAACAGTGTTAACAATGCAGTGCTGGCTGGCTTAGCCAGACTCCACTTTACAGGTGCAAAAGAGGGGAGGGAAGAAATAAAGGGGGGAAGGAAAAGAGAACACGGGGTGAGGGATGAGGGCAGGAACCCCTTTCTTGCACCTCAGGTTTTCAGGCTGAGTCAGAGTCTCTGCCCTGGCTGGGTCAGGTCAGGCTGTCTCTCAGGAGAAGGATGCTGGAGACCCAGCAGTATTGGGGTGGATCCTGAGGTCCCAGGAAGGGGTGGAGGTGACAAAGCTCACTTCGGCCAATCTCCCCTCTCCCAGCATTTAGTGACCCCCAGATACATATTGTCCAAAGTGTGGCAGCCTCGTGCGTTTTGCATGAGCCAATTAAAACACACACAGCTGATGTCAGCTGTAAACACATCCTGTCAACCCATGACTTTAGCCCAGTGCTTTGACTCACAGCAGTTCAGTGTGTCCCAGTCTGTCTCCACTTTGGCTGAGTTGGACAATTTGGGGTGTAGGCCTTTGCCCAGCAGGCTCCTGGGGGCTGGAGTCAGTCTGGGGTGGAGAGGGTGGGCAGGCTGCGCCCTTGGGTGCCTCAGGGGGTGTGGTGTGTAGGTGTCACACCCTCTAACTCCTTCCAGACTTCACGTGGACCTGCTGTCTAGTGCGACAGCAACACACTGTGCTCCTGAGCAAATTCTGCTCCCCACAATTAAACCATTCTTACCACATGTTGCCAGCTACATTGCTGACATAAATTCAGGTCAGGATCCCTCCCAAAGCTAAAGAGCTGGATTCCTTTATGGTTCTAGGTGGAAAAGAGAGAGATGGGCAGGAAGAGAGAACTTGGGGTGTTTTTGACCCTCACTTCTATGGTTCAGTCACCCTGCTGAAATGCGTTTCCCTGAGAGCTCTTTCTCACTGCGAGCCAGGAGAGTTGAGATTCAGGAGGGGAGGGGACGGTTTCATGCTGTTGTTTGCAAAGACCAGATCTGTTTGTTCCTGTCCCTTCCTCAGCCAAAGAATGGTGATGACTCATCACTTTTGCCGGCACCTGGCTGTAGCATCAGTCTGCCTGTTGTCTTTGAGAAATAGGTTTACCTGCTTCCCAGACTTGACTGGTAAACCCATTTCAGTCATGATTTTAGCATGATTTTAACCTTCAACTACTTGAAGGGATGCTCTAAAGAGGAGGGAGCTAGGCTGTTCTCCATGGTAACAGAGGACAGAACAAGGAGCAATGGTTTCAAATTACAGCTGGGGAGGTCAAGGTTGGATATTAGGAAAAACTTTCTCACTAGGAGGGTGGTGAAGCATTGGAATGGGTTACCTAGGGAGGTGGTAGACTCTCCATCTTTGGAGATATTTAAGGCCCGGTTAGACAAAACCCTGGCTGGGTTGATTTAGTGGGAGTGGTCCTGCTTTTTAGTAGGGGGTTGGACTAGATGACCTCGTGAGGTCCCTTCCAGCCCTATTATTCTATGATTCTGTGATATGTTCATATCTTTACGTATCATAGAATCCTAGAAGATGAGGGTTGGAAGGGACCTCAGGAGATCATCTTGTCCGACCCCCTGCTCAAAGCAGGACCAACCCCAACTAACCCATCTCAGGCAGGGGTCAAGCCTCATTTTAAAAACCTCTAAGGGTGGAGATTCCCCCACCTCCCTATGTAACCCATTTACCAACCTCCTAGTGAGAAAGGTTTTCCCAATATCCAACTTAGACCTCCCCAGCTGCGATGTGAGACCATTGCTCCTTGTTCTGTCCTCTGTAACCACTGAGAACAGCCGAGCTCCCTCCTCTCTAGAACCCCCTTTCAGGTAGTTGAAGGCTGCTCTCAAACCCCCTCACTCTTTTCTGTAGACTAAATAACCCTACTTCCTTCAGTCTCTCCTTGTACGTCATGTTCCCCAGCCCCCTAATCATTTTTGTTGCCCTCCGCTGGACTCTTTCTAATTTGACCACATCCTTTCCATGGGGGTGGGAGGGAAAACTGCACACAGTGCTCCAGATGCGGCCTGACCAGTGCTGAAAAGAGGGGAATAACTGTCCCTCGGGGAAAAGGGAAGAAGTTAGTTTGAAGAGCTGACGTCTGAGCCTGTTCATCTCCGGTGGTGGCTGGGATTCAGCTGGAGCCAGGAAAGGTGGCAATGTCACCTGCAGACCCCTCTCTGGACTGGTCTGCTCAGGGTGATGAAGTCCTGGTGACCCAGGAAAGGGGGGTGGCAGCCAGAATGGTAAAGGTCATTCCAGTAACCTCTGTTTGTTTTCTTGTGTCTCCTTCTCAAAACCTTTCTTCAAGGCCCCAAAAAGAGAGTGATGTGTGGAACGGCCCATCCTCTCACTGTTTTTTCCACCAATTAGGCCAAATAGCTGACACAGCAATTTTGGTGCTTTAATGTCCAGCTCCACGTCTTCTGTTTGCACCAAGTGTGATTTTAACGTGGTCTTTGAACCATATCATTTAGGGCCTCTTTGTTTAGACCAGTTCAGTCTGTCTTACTCTTTTTTGTACCCTTTTCATCTGCATTTGTTGTTATAGGTTGTTGAGACACCTTAGGGATTTTCACATGCTTCTTACAGCGTAACATACCACTATGATACATTTGTAAGCCCAAAGATCACAAGAGAGCCGAACCATTGGAAAGACGATGGAAGTGTGTAAAATGGTGTAGTTACCTGTAACATGTTTATTTAAAAAAGTTACAAAATTGTAACTCAACATATGGTTATTTATAAAACTGGTAAAAGTAAAAATCAAAAGGGCTAAGTTAGTCTAAAGAAAGGGGCTTTACTCATGTTCTGCGGGACCCTGAGTGTCCTGAGTCTGGGCCACCAGAGTGAATCAGCCCTGTCTGCTAAAGGATAAGCCAATGTTAACAGCTTTGTTTAAGTAATGCTAAAGAGAAAACGATCTCCATGATTAAGGGGTTTGTGGCAACAGCATAAGTGAAAGTTCCTCTTTTGGCATTTCTCTTGGCAAGCGGCTTTGTGGTTAGCAAGCTTTAGAGAACACAGGGGGGCCTCTCAAAGTGAAGAAAATCCCCCCTCCCCAGATAGAATTGCTGCAGATTTTGATTATCTAGCAATTTCCATGGCTTAAACTTGAAATTGCTACGGGCAGCACAAATGGCGAAGTAAAGGATGCATGTGTGATATGCATGTCAAAGTTCCTGACCAAGGGCAAAAGTCGCTGACTGGCCAGAACCCAGGAGTGCCAATCAGGAAAGAAGAAGTGACCGGTCGAAGGCAATTCTGAATGGAATGAAGGAGGATAAGGAGGGGTGGCTCAGTCCAGCCCCCTTGATCAATTCATCCATAAAACCAACTCGATTCGGGAGTTATGAGAAAGGAAGACTGACATCAACGCAACAGGGTCGGTGTGCACCGCAGCTTCCTCACTCCTCGAGCCTGGGCGCCTGGGCTAACTTGGACCTGGACAGTCCTAAGTAAGCCCTGCGTCTGACACGTCTGAGTGTGTTCCAGTGATGGAGGTGTGACTGTCGGAGTGTGGTAGTTTGTCTTCAATATTGTATTCTGTGCTGCCTAACTTAGAGCCGCAATTCCAGTAATTAGCCACACTAGGCCTTGCCTGCCTTATACTGCTGCTATATGGATACCTAGAGACCTACCTGGATGAGCTCGGTCTCCTCATTTTTGGGATAGATCTGGTTACCTACTGCATTTGTTGTGCGATTTTATTAGATGGTCTTCTCAACCGTTGAACTGTGCTTATGTTTTCCTAAACTTGTACTCTCATACCAAATTAATAAAAGTTACGTACAAAGTGATTAATACTAAAAGAAGTGTCCAGAGTCTTTCTCCCCCTTTTTGAATCCTGCATAACACTAACATAATTCAAACTGTTAAAAATCATCCCTTATGAATAAAACCTGCCAAACCAAAAATCAATAAACCCAAATTGGTGTGTCAAAAATAACTTGAATTGCTGGTAAATTAATGAGGAGATAGACTGCTCCACTTGGCACTCCCTTTTGTGGTTCTTAAAAGGAGAAGAAAAGTTTGGGAGGTGAAAAGAGCCGCCGACCAGAAAGTGACTGCCACACTCCCATCTCCTGGATCCCTGAGCATTTCTCAGCAGAATCCTGAAAGACGGCCCTGGCCAGACTGGGCAGGGAGAGGAATACAGATGATAATGCCACTTCCACTGGCTCTGGCTAAATCCCAAACACTACCTGGGATGTGAGACTGTCTCCCCAGCTCCCGGGGGCCTTTTCCCTTCCCTTCCTTATTTCTTTTCTTTCCTAGCTCTCCTTTTCCACCTGTCTAGGAAGAGTCTGGGTCTGGCCAAGGCTGTCTATTTGGCAATGGCAGCTAAATGCAATATCCTAAACAGCTTAATGCTAGCGTGAATTTGCCAGGTGTCTAAGTTGCTAGGCCTGTGTTTTTCTAGCAGTAAGTAAAAGTCAACACTGAAAACAGAAACAGCATTTTCTATCTTTGTTGTTCTTTTCTCGTCCCTTGTGTGTTTGTCTCTTCTCTCTTTAAAAAGTACAATTACACTTTAATGACAACGCCTCTAACCCATCTCAACTAACTTCTCTTTCACCAATAAACCCAGCAGCTACCAGCTTTAATACTGCCTAAAAACAGTGTCAGACATGGAGCATTTGCCTTCTAAAATCATTCTTCAATTTCAAAAAAAAAGAGCCAGAAACCAGGCATCTTGTTAAAATAAAAGTTTTCCTTATACTTTACATTTCAGCAGTTTCAATTATTTTTTTGGTTTAATGAAAGACTTTTTAAAAATCACATGGTACTAAGTAGTCTAAGGTTTCCTTATGTTTATTCTTAAACAGTTTCAGCATCATGTTAAGTCTTTTAACTCCTTGGGCCCCTTTATTCTCTTCTAAATCAATACATTTCTCATCTCTCAACCGTTAGGCACTGACATGACAGGTGAGGCCTACAGGGCTGGCTTGCAGGGGCAGGGGGAGGGCGCTAGGGAGGGGAGGGAGCAAGGGGGTCAATTACCCAGGGGCCTGTCAATTTAAAAGGGCCCACGTGGATGGGAGAATACATACATATTCTCCTCTCCTCCAAGCCCCCCACTCCCCAGAGGCCCCCTCCCCTCCCCTGAGCTGAGCTTATTTATTATGCCCCATGCAGGTTCCCCTGGTGCTGAGGAGGAGGCATCTGCTGCTCAGCTTCCCAAATTCATCAATCATCTCCCTGAGAAGTCCAAGGGACCCAGGAAAGTTGAGTACTGATACCGCCTGTGGTTCTAGGTGCGCCATTGGAACTGATCAGAAGATATTGAGGTTCTTGTCCTGGAATCAGCGTACAGAGAGTTTTGACAAGGACCCCTGGGGTACACAACAGGAATATTCACTGATAATGGAATCTGTATAATTTTACAAGTTTTTATTAAGATAGAATAAACTGACAGACAAATGGGTGATTAAAAGAAAATGAATAATTCAATGGCTAATGGTCAGAATTAGTCTTGTTCTATGGCACATGTACTGTATGCTTTGCATTAATATACTCACATCCTTCCCTGATGACCTGGGTGAGATAGATGTCCAGCACCAACTAAAAGTGGAGGGATGGAGAGCTGGGCAGGAGCTACAAGTAATACACCGACAACAGATTTTAACAAGCACTAAAGCAGTTTAAGGAAGAAGTTGCTGGCGATCGCACCATAGTATTCTGGTTCGCTCTTTTAGTACCCTACCTAGTACGGGTCCTCCTAAGTTCAAACTTAGCTTCTTCACCCACAAATTGTTGGGATGCACTTGTTCTATAGGCTGGTAGGTTTGTGTGTATTAATATCTTTCCAGATGATTCCAGGCAGTTTGCTCATTATTTCTGGCCCTTTCTGTGGGTTCTGTGTTGTACTTGTGAAGTTTATTTGGGCATAAGATGGACATCCCCCCTGCTTTGATGCCTCCTGACAAAGCCATAACCACACATGTAGTTTCCCTTCTCTGGGCCAAACACGTCTGCTCACTGCTTCAGCTTTCATGCAGGATGTGGCCTGCGCTACAGCTTTAAGACTTGAGTATGAATTTTATGTGATTTTATTGTTATTGGAAAAGAAACACAGAACTGTGAGGAAAGTCTAGATGTGCAAGCATACGGGCTAGTTCTGTAGATACACGCCTCCCGGGAAGCTGCAAGGCACATAATAAATAAGCACAAACTTCTGGCAGAAGTCCACTCAGACCTCAGCCATCGCTTTCTCAGGGCCATTGACTGCTCTGCCCTTGGGCCCGGAATTGCTGTCCTGGGCCTGCTACAGGGCAAACACCCTGGCATGATACAGGTTAGCAGAGCAAGTGACTGTGCAGAGCGCACCACCACCGTTTCTGTGACCTAGAACTGAGACGTGCTCTTCATGCCAGGAGATAAGCTGTCCCAATGCCAATCAGAAATAAGGGGACAAAGTTGTATACATTTTCATTTGCAGGTTTGTCCAAGGCGCAGAGAGAGAGGGCATGGGGCACTGCTGGCTTAGACACCCTGGTGCTCAGGAGCAGGGTGACGCTGGACGGAGTGTTTCCCTGAGGCTGTAAGTAACCGGTTGGCAGCCTGGTGACACGTACAACTCAGGGTTGGATGTGGGGAGCAGTTAGTAGATGGTTCTTTGGAAAGCAGGCTGCAGGGACCCATCTGGCCCTGGATGTTTCTCCTCTGATGTCTATAAAAGTTGCCAGTCCGAATGATCTCTTCTGGGAAGCCTGGTATGTTGCCAGAGAGGGGTGGGGTGCGCAGAATCTCCTTCCTCCCTCCCCCACTGCTAATTGCTCGGGCCCCACTGTCCTCTAGGTCTATGGTGGGTACTTTGAATTTTAGGAATCTGAATGCAGAGCCCTGGAACTCAGAGCAACCCAAATCCCAGTGCGTGCATCTCGGGCAGCCGGTCACACCGCAGAGCGGCCATGAGCTCCGACTGGTGCAGACAGTGTCTGGCCGGGCTCACTGTGAGGGCAGGCTGGCACATACAGACACTGGCTGGGATCACCACGAGTTCCGACGTGCAGACCGGGCTCACCGTGAGGCCAGGCTGATGTGAACAGTGACTGGCCGGGGTCACCGTGAGCCCTGACTGGTGCGAACAGTGTCTGGCCGGGCTCGCTGTGAGCCCTGACTGGTGTGAACAGTGACCAACCAGACTCACTGTGAGTCCTGACTGGTGCGAACAGTGACTGGCCGGGCTCACCGTGAGGCCTGACTGGTGCGAACAGTGACTGGCCAGGATCACCGTGAGGCCAGGCTGGCACATACAGACACTGGCTGGGATCACCGTGAGCCCTGACTGGTGCGAACAGTGACTGGCCGGGGTCACCGTGAGCCCTGACTGGTGCGAACAGTGACTGGCCGGGCTCACCGTGAGGCCAGGCTGGTGCGAACAGTGACCAACCAGACTCACCATGAGCCCTGACTGGTGTGAACAGTGACTGGCCGGGCTCACCGTGAGCCCTGACTGGTGCGAACAGTGACTGGCCGGGCTCACCATGAGCCCTGACTGGTGCGAACAGTGACCAACCAGACTCACCATGAGGCCTGTGCACTTGCCACATTCACAGAGTTTCAGGCAAGGAACCAGAATAAGCTGATTTCCAGGGCCAGTTCCTGATTTAGGTATGCTGTCCCCAGCAATAACCTGTCCCTGGCTTTGTCATCAAACAGTGGTTTAAAGGTGAGGCAAAATTATAATAAACAAACGTCTCCAATAATAAAACATAGCTCTGCACTACAGATTTTACTTCTATTCAGGGCCGTCCCCAGGGGTCGCGGGCCCAGGGCAAATCACACTGATCCTTTTAACATTTTTATACAGGTGAAATCTGGGATTGTTGTAGTTGTCAATTTCACTGCTCAGCTAGATCCTGGCTCCAGGACCGGGCAAGCTGCTGGGCTCTCCAGCTGGCTTTCTAGGCGCTGGGCTTCGAGCCACCATGGCAATCAGCAGAGGGCTCCCGGTCAGCTGCCAGCCTGGAAGATGGACCACTCCCAAATGAGGCAGAGGAGACTGCTGCACCCAGCTGGATTGTCAAGCTGGGGTGCAGGAGGCTGTTCCCTGGCCCCTGACTGCACATGGGTGGCTGCGAGCCCAGCTTGCGGGGCAAGGGAGGCTGCCACTGGGCTTCCAGGGCTGCTGGCTGCCTCCTTGCTGGGTGCTGGGACTGGGCGAGATGTGGGCAGCTGCCACTCAGTGCCCTGAGGTTGGGAAATCAGATGTCCCCAGAAATCATTCCAAAAATCTGGCCAGCCTAGCTCAAAAGCCTCGTATCTGCCCATGGCTATCTCTGGCAGCAGCCTGAAGCCTCCTGCCAGCTGGTAAAAGATGAGCTGCTGCAGATCATAAAGGGTCTGGCCAGCCTGTGAGGCTCCCCCTGCAAAGCTTCCCTGGGGCTCCTCCAGCTGGGCTCAGGGCAGGGTGCTTCTGTGGAGCCTGCTGCCATCTAGCGGAGGAAAAGCACATGGGTGCCTGCCTGAGACCAGCTCATTTCCCAGCTTGGGTGTCACAGGGGGTTGGGAGCTGGGCTACTGGTCTGCGCTGGGCTGGGCAGCCCCTGGCTCATCTCGGAGCAGCTCCTAGGCCCAGCAGGCCTTAGCATTATTGGGGGCATTTCTGCAGGGTCATCGCGCAGGGACTGGGAGGGAGTCAGTGAGAGACAGCCCTTCCCACTCCCAACAAGCCTGAATCTGAAGAGAGCAGTCACACGGGGGATGTGAGCTAGACATTGCTCCGGTGTTTCCTAGTCCAGGCCTCTGGCTTTCAAGCTCGCTCAGGGCCTGTTGCAGAGATTGCAGGAAGCTGAGCCCCAGGTCCCTTCCCCTTGGCAATGCGAATGTGCTTCCCTCCGTCCATGCTTGCCACAGCTGCCCAGAGCTGGGGTCTGGGTACCAGGCCCCTCTTGTTAGGGAGGCCCCCAGATCAGCCCACGGCTGTGTCCCTCAGGCTGCCAGTGATGATGCACCCAGCTGAGCAGCTGTCGCCACGGAAACAAGGAGGGCAGAGTGGCACGAGAAGAAAGCGGCATTCTGGCTGGTCCCCGCTAAGCCAGGTGTTCTGGGCAGCTGGTGCAGTGAGCTGGGCAGGCGACTGAGAAGAAGCCAGGCCTCCATCCTGCCCAGCGTGGACACCAGCTGGGGTGAGCCAGGGCCTCTCTCTGGCCCAGGTTCCCTGCCTGGGAGATGTGCTGCCGGCTCCTGGTCCCGGGAGATCACAGCTCCTTGCCCTCCTGGCTGAGGAAAGCAGGGAGGTGCTGCCATGGAAGGGAGCCAGGCCCAGGACTGCGGGGGCCGTGGAAGGAGCTCGGGGCCGGCAGTGTTGGAACGGGGGCACAGCAGGCGACCGATGGGCTCCGGGGAGCTGACAGGCCGAAGGGCTGACCTCGGCTGAAGGAGTGGCGGTCCCTGACGCAGGTTACGTGCCACGGGCTCTAGAGTCCCCACCAGGCCAGGGTCGTGCATCATGTGTGACGCTCACGCCTGCAGCCTGTTATCACCAGCAGCCCAGGCACAGCCACGCCAAGCAGCCCCTCTGCTTCCCATCCCTGGTCCCCTGGCTGAGTCCAGCTCCCTGTTGGGAAGGTGCAGGTAGGAGCTGAGGCCATGGCCCACGGTGGCATGGAGCAGGGGGAGAAGCTTAGTGTGGCCTTGATCCCGCCCGCACCTACCCCAGGCTCCTCTGCTTCCTACACACGTCTCCTCCCCCAGCCACCCTGCGGGGCTCTGAATTTCCCTGGTGTCGAGTGGGCCTAGGGGAGCCTTTCCCCAGGGATGGTGCAGACCAGGTGGGACTGGCCCAGCGGGTCAGAGCACTGGACATGCCCTTGTGGGGTCGTTTACTGATGAGCTCCTCTCAGCACATGCAGCATCCCACGCTCCCGGTGCCATCACCACACAGTAAAATACAACCACCCCCATGGACCCTCTTCCCTCCCCTGCAAGGCCAGCCTCCTCCCCCAGGAAAACTCACCGCCTATGTGCCCTCAGCCCTGGGGCAGAGAGGTACGACTGCAGCCTCCCCTCTGACTGAGAGGTGCCGACTGCCTGGCCAGCCAGGCTCCTGTCGATGCCCAGCACATGCCTGTATTTCCCTGGACTGCCCCTGCCGGTCTCTCTGTTTCTAGATACAGGGGCACTGGCTACCTTTGGCAGGTGATTGGTCCCTTTCCTGCCCTGGAGCCCCATGTTCCCATCATCCCTTGGGTGCTTATCAGCTGCTTGGGGTTTGTGCAATCCATGAGTTTCCTGTCTCAATAGTTCATTTAACACTACTCTGGCTCCCTTCCTCTGAGGCTTGCCTTTACTTGCTGGAACTGCGGCATGGGGATAACTTCTTCTCTTCATGCTCCAGGTTGGGGTCAACTACTTGTTAGCTCTTTGGGGCACACACAGGGTCATTTTGCTGGCTTCAGTAAAGGACCGGTGTCATGGGATGCAGCCCCTGTGCATCCCTGGGGTGTGATCTGAGTAACTTTCGTAATGTAATTGCATGGTTTGATGCCAAATATGCCATGCAGAGGGTTCCCTTAGGAATGCACACAACATGCTCTGCAGTGTTGCTATGGTGTCATGTTTCCTCCAGCATCATACATGTACTTATGTGAAACATGTTCCATGTATTTCACATGGCTCATGGGGGAAGCAGTCAGAGAGGTCTCCCAGTCAGCGTTGCAAGCCCACATCCAGAGAAAATAATAATGACAATGAGCTAGCTAAGTGTCTGTAGCACCTTGATCGGAGAGAGGTGGTCTCCTGCCCTTTCCAAACAAAGCAGATCACCTGGAAGAAGAAGGAGGAGGGATGGGGGATTGGAAACAAGAACACACATTTGCAATGGTGAGAGGCTTTTTGCAAGAGAAAAACCGTCTTGAAACAGCTCCATCTCCAACAAGGATTGGGCCCTTCCTATCGAGAGGCGGAGACTGGCTGCAAAAGGGTCATAGCCAGATTTGAGCTGTGAGCTGAGCATATTTGTACTAGTGACTTCAGGTTAGAATATGTTTTTTAGTTTGATTTGCTCGTGGTAACTCCCAACTGCTTTATTAACTGATTGCGCAGTGGTTTGCTATATACTCACTTAAAATCATGTTCCAATCAATAAACTAATGTTTGTTATATCTAAAGCTGTGTGGACTTTAGCGAGGGTGAATGATCAACAGCTGGCTGCATTCCCGTCTCTTTGATAAACTAGCAAACTGGCGTCTATGAGTCACAGTGATTATGGAGGGGTCCCGATCCTTGCAGGATGGAAGTTCCCAGTGTGGCATCTGGGGGCTGGCGCTGCTTGCTGGGGGACCGTCTCCTGAATGGCTGGAGAGGACACAGTCACTGCCTGGGACCAATTACATGCAGGAAGCTGGTGTGGACTGACCCAGGAGTGGGTGGCCATCTGGCAAAGCAGGTTAAGTTGAGGTTCAGGAGTGGCAATTGGGAAGGCACAGCGACACCTCAGACCAGATTTTGGGAGGGGAATATCATAGACAGGCAAAGTTCTGGAGCCAAAGATGCATTCAGTAAACAAGAAAAGTAGAAGCCCCATGCTGATGTCTGTTAAACCAGATACGGTAATGCTCAATAAGACTGTGAACAGCAGCGGGGCCCAGTAAGAGATGCCGATTCCCACCCTGTACACATCTCATTGCTGAGTTGTCTTCTCCATCTCCTGTTTACTTTAGAAGATTGGAATGGGAAGAGACAGCTACTTTCTCTAGTAGGTATCCAGCCTGTGTCCTTCTGGGAAGCTTAGCCCCACTCTGACTCCACCTTCTAGCAAGGTTTGTTCACTGTTACTGGCAGTCCGCTTTCTTTCCCTCTGACCCTGTAATGATGGTGGTGGTGATGGTAATCTCATTAATAGTTAACCTCCCTGTATTGTATGTGTCCAAATGAGCCTCTCGTTTGTATTGGGAAATGCATTTAGAGGCAAGGAGTTCCCATACAGACACTCTTTGGTCCTGAAACTGGCCAACTGTTACATAAGATGCCTCAGATTGTAGGAGATTCAGTATTTGTTGATTATTTGGAGTGAGACTCTCCTCAAGGGCATATGTGATGATGGTGGCGAGGATGGTTTTCATTTTATCAGTCATGAGCGTCCCTGCTTTGTACTTCTTCAGAAGCTCTTGTCTTGTTTCTTTAGAGATATAGTGGGAGAAGAGCAGATCCCACACTGAGGCCTTTTGTTCATGGAACTCACCAACTGGAATTTCAACCACAGTAGACTTTAATGTCTTTTCCAGTTGATGGTCTTCATGTAAGTGACTGTCCTGAGCTTGCTCTGCTGTTGTGACTTCTTTGCTGGGAGTTTTCACATTAATCACAAATTTCCTCTTTGAAGTCTCTTTTTTCTTAACAATGGTGGTGACGATGGTTATCACCTGGTCCAGGGTTAATATCCCTTCTCTGTACAACTCCAGGATCTCCTGCCGCTTCTCTTCAGGAATGTATTTAGAGAGGAGCAGGTCCCACACCGAGGCCTTTTGCTCATGGAACTCCCCAACCGGAATTTCAACCATAGTAGACTTTAATGTCTTTTCCAGTTGATGGTCTTCATGTAAGTGACTGTCCTGAGCTTGCTCTGCTGTTGTGACATCTTTGCTGGGAGTTTTCACATTAATCACAAATTTCCTCTTTGTAGCTTCTTTTTTCTTAATGATGGTGGTGACGATGGTTATCACCTCGTCCAGGGTTAATATCTCTTCTCTGTACAACTCCAGGATCTCCTGCCGCTTCTCTTCAGGAATGTATTTAGAGAGGAGCAGGTCCCATACTGAGGTCTTTTGACCTTCAAAGTCACTGAGAGGTCCGTCTATGGTTGTAGATTTTAATATGTTGTCTTGTGGAGAATGGGCAGCTACAGCTTCCTTTGAAGTTATTGCCTCTCTTTTTCGACATTTGACAATTTCCATGAATTTCCTACTTGCTGCTTCTGTTTTCGTTATGATTCTAGTAATGATGGGTATCATCTGCTCTGTAGTTAAAACACCTGTTCTATGCAACTCCAGGAGCTTCTGTCTCTTCTCCTGAGGGATGTATTGAGAGAAGAGAAGGTCTAACAAGGAGACTTTTTGTCCTTGGAACTCACCAACTGTTACATAGATGGTCACACTCTTTAAAGACTTTCTCAGGTATTGCTCATGTGAATAGGTATCCTCAGCCTTGTCTGATGTTACCAGTGCTTTACTTGGAGCTTCTGTGTTTGCATGTAGATTCCTGCTCCCCATTTCTGTCTCGGTGACGATGGTGGTGATGATGGTTATCATTTCTCGAAGGGTTAGCGTCCCCGCTCTGTACTTCTTCAGAAGCTCCCGTCTTTTGGCTTCAGAGAAGTAGCTGGAGAAGAGAAGCTCCCAGAGGGAAACCTCCTGCCCCTTGAATTCCCCGACAGGAACGTCGACGGTCTCAGAGCGCAAAGCGTTTCCCAAATGTTTGTCGTGCGGTGAGTGGGGAGTCTCAGCTTTCTCCGATGTTGCCGTCTCCGTTCCGGGACTTTCCCCGTGTCCGGGTCGATGGGGACTTTCCGCCTCTGTTTTGGTTACAATGCCGGTGACGATGGTTTTCATTTGGTCTGTGGTTAATATCCCGGCTCTGTACAACTCCAGGAGCTCCTTCCGCTTCTCTTCGGGGATGTATTTGGACGAGAGCAGATCCCACACCGAGACTTTTCGCCCGTGGAACTCGCCCACCGGCACCTCCACCATGGTGGACTTTAAAGTCTTTTCCAGTTGTTGCCCTTCACGGGAGGGGGCATCTCTGGCTTTCTCTGATGCCGTCGTCTCTTTGCTGGGGGTTTTCCTACTTGCGGGGCGTTTGCTGCTCCTCTCTTCGGCCTCCGTAATGATGGCGGTGAGGAGGGTTATCATTTCGTGGACGGTGAGTGTCCCTGCTTCGTACTTCTTAAGAAGCTCTTGTCTTTTCTCTTCAAGGACGTATTTGGAGAAGAGCAATTCCCACACAGAGACCGTACGCCCTTGGAACTCGCCCACCGGCCCGTCGACCGTCGTAGACTTTAAGGCCTTTTCCCATTTTTCGTCTCTCTGCGAACGGGCAGCCTCAGCTTTCTGTGATGTTGCCCTTTGCCTGCTCGGACTTTTCACGGGCCTGGGCTCCCTGCTGCTCTTTTCCTCTGTCTCGGTGACGACGGTGGTGACGATGGTTATCAGTTCCTGGAGGGTTAGCGTCCCCGCTTTGTATTTCTTGAGAAGCTCCTGCCTTTTGTGCTCAGGGACGTATCTGGAGAAGAGAAGCTCCCACACGGTCACGTTCTGCCCCTGGAAGAGTCCCACGCTGACGGTGGCAGGGGCAGACTGTAAGGATCTTCGCGTTTGTTCATCTAGCTGGAAGAGCACCGAGCCTTTGTGCATCAGCTGAAGCATAAAGAGCCCCGTGTCTGGGTCTGGAACGCACCTGCTGAGGAGCTGCATGTAGGTGAGGTTCTCGTGCGTGTTGGGGTCGAAGAAGCCCTTGGTGTCGTCGCTGGGGTCCGAGAGGATCCCGTTCATCTCTTCGTCGAAGTAGCCCCGCTTGTAAGCCACCTCCACGGGGACGCGGTGACTGTGCACGGGGTCGATGATGCCGCCGGTGGCGATCTGGGCCTCCAGAAGGCGGATGCCGTGGTCTTTGACTATCAGGTCCTTCTTCATGGCCTGGAAGAGGGAGATCTTGTTACCTGTGTAGGGGTCGGTGTAGCCGGTCACTGCTTTCTCTGCAGAGAGCAGCTTCTCATAATAATGAGCTCCTGTCAGCCCTGCAGCAAGTGCGTCTCTCACTGGCACCTTCTTGTTATTTACTGGGTCTATGATGAACCCTACGGCAGCCTGCGCCTCTAACAGCACCAGTCCTGTGCCCTGTGTCAGAAAGCCTCTCATCATGGCCTGGTAGATGCTCATCTTCTCATTACTGGACTGAATAAGGACTCCAGCAATGATGTTACTCCCTTCCACGTCTATTTCTTCATAAGCTTTCACTGCCTGCGTGCTCGCCATCTGTCTGTCCAGTTGGGTTTCCTCTTTGGGAAGCTCTCCTCTCATGCTTTGTTGCTGCTATGATGGGCAGATCTTCTCTCATTTCCCTGGGCAGTGAGTGTGTCTGCAGAGGGGGAAAAGGCTCCATGAGACACAGGCATTTGTACAATTTTCATGGTAAATGTGGAAAAGAGAAACATTTCCCCAGACTTGACAGAAAAGATTCACATAGAAACAGGTTGTTGCACCCTGCTGTTAGCACTTTTTTCTGCTACAATACATCCAGCAAACACGCACTCCTCAGTGTCTTCTGCAGGAGTGTAGCCTCTGGGCTCTTTGGGCAATGGGACACAGACATGCCCAGACAGGCGTATTATCCCTGTGTCTGCCCATCAGCTATTTCCCCAGGGGCCCTTGTTTAGGGTTGCTCCTGAAAGCTAAGAATTAGCTGGTCTGTTGCCTGATAAAGAGTCAATATGCAACAGCGGGGCGTCACTGCTGCAGGGAAAGGTTTGGGGCCCAGGTCCTGCCTCTGCTGTGCTGGCCCTGGCCCCTGGTCCCAGGGGCTGATGGGGTTCCTGCTGCCACCAGCCCCAGATCCTGGGCCAGGGTCAGGTCTGGATCCTGCCACCGCCGGCTGGCAGCCTGGACCCTGGCCCTAGGCTGGACTCAGGGCACTGGTGCTGGACTCGGGGCTTGTGCGCTGCGCCCAGTGCTAGTGACACCCACGTGCATCAGTTTGTGCCTTTAACTGCTCTGCCCAAGCAGTTCACTTTAGCCACTGAATTCTGGGTTGGGTCAGACTGAAAAAACCAAGTAAGTTGACTAACAAAAGACTGTTGTAATTGAATGCAGAGAGCAAAGTCAGCCATGGCTACGTGAGAACTCAAAGACAGCGCTTCCTAGGGGCTAACAGAACCAGCTGGACTTGGGGCCGGGTAAACTTCTTACCACAAGATCCAATAACGCGACTGACCAGATTCTCAGGTCCGGATCTGTGCCCAAAGTCAAAGGCCGGCTTCCTTTGTTGTCTTCAGTGAGAGAGCGAGCGAGTGAGCGGGGTGTCTCTGTCCCTTTCTTTTATAGGGCAGGGACCCTTTGCAGGGGATGTGGCTGAAGGTTACCCCGCAAAGTAGTTTATTCAGACACTAGCCAAGGTGACATGGAGGCTGGTGGTGAAGGCCGCTCCATGGTCTCTCTTCTCACCCGTGGTTGCTGAAATGTGCATTGGCTTTGTCTCCTGCCCTGTCCGCTCTCTGCTGGCCCCGGGACCCTGTTTACTCACTTTTTTCGTTCAGGAGCCATCGGTCTGGGTTTGAACAGGGGTGAAGAACATCGGACATGGGGACATCATAACGTTCCATAGGACGTTGCGACCGGCGCTGTGAGGTGAGATTTAGAAGGCAGCTGCACTGGTATGAGTGGACCTGTGAGTAGATCCACTCCACTAGAGCCCTGTCTGGCTTCATCCCCAGTGCTTTGGGAGACATGGAACTCTGTCACACACCCTCACAAGATGTGTTTGATAAACCAATCATGGCACTGGTGTGCAGGGTGTGAATAGCGGGGTGCTTTCGCTCACACACACACAAACGAGGGGCTTCCTTTCAAAAACTTCATAGCCAGAGGCATGAAGCAGTTGGATGGGTCATGCTGCTTTGGTGCCTGATGCTCGACTTTTGAGTGTTTGGCGTTGGCCAACAGGAGCAGGGCCTGGCACGCACGGCACACCAGGCTGCCTTGTCAGCTGTGTGACGCGGGCCGGTGACTGGTCACAGCAGGACGAAGGACATGCGTGTGAGTCATGGTCTGGGAGGCACTGAAGTCTCGCAGAGGAGATGTGAGTCTGTCTCATCACGCACCAGGGGCTGTTCCCGGTTCTACCACAGACTTCTCAGGCAGGACATCCCTTGTGATTATTAGACAACAGAGTCCTGTGGCACTTTTAAAGACTAACAGATTTATTTATCGCATGAGCTTTCGTGGGAGAAAATCCCATTTCGTCAGACGCTTTGAAGATAGGAAAGTTACAGAGTGGGAGGAAATTAAATGCAGGGGAGTGTATGACATAGCATCAGGTCAGGCTGTAACAGCAAATCAAAGCGTCTGACGAAGTGGGATTTTCTCCCACGAAAGCTCATGCGATAAATAAATCTGTTAGTCTTTAAAAGTGCCACAGGACTCTGTTGTCTTTCTACAATAGACTAACACGGCTACCCCTTTGGAACTTGTGATTATTGTGTACATGGCGATAGCACCTGGGGCCCTGCTCATGACTCAGACCTCCTGCCTGCTGGAGCCCACGCTCTGGAGTTCTGAGCGTGGGAGGCTGAGAACAGGGTCAAATGAGCTCCCTAGCAGAACACGCAGGAGCCACAGCTTGTGTCCACCCAGAGCTGCGCACAGTGTTGGCAAGCTGCTTGCCTGGTGTTCACTGTGACAGGCCCAGATGCAGGCACAGAGGCTATGTCCACACTGGCAAGTTAGTTCCAATGAAGGAGGCTTAATTCGAACGAACTAAAGCCATGGCTACACTAGGCTTTAGTTAGTTTGAATTAAGGGCTTCCTTAATTTGAACTAATAACTTCGAATAGGGTATTAGAAGTCAGGGTTAATTCGAGCTAACTAGTTTGAATTAACCAATCTGGCCATGTTAATTCAAACTAATTTCTTAGTTCGAACTAACCGGCTCATTGAAATCAATGGGGATCGCTAATTCGAACTAAGTAAGTGCCATGAATGACACTTGCTTAGTTCGAACTAATTTTTTCTAGTTCGAACTAACTAATTCGAACGAATTTTAGTAAGTATAGACGTAGCTAGAGAGAGGAAGGCGCTGAAATCCCTCGGCTTCCATTGGCTTCAGTGGGAGCTGCTGAGCCTCAAGCCCTCTGAGAATCAGGCCAGATTTACTTAGGAGTCTAAACATAGCCTGAAGGGGCATCCGTGACATCGCACCCTGTGGGATAGCTGTGACGAAGTAGTTAAACTCAGCCAGTGCTTCCACAGCTCCGTGACATTCACTCCAATGCCATGTGTGATGGGGAGTGTGCCTCACCCTGGACTAGAAAAGGTTAACCTCAGCAGAGAGCAATGGAGGGGCCCCAAAAGGCTGCGTGAGGTACAGCCAATCAGGAGGGAGTAGCCGGGAACAGCCAATCGGGGCTCGCCAGGCTCAGATAAAAGGAGCTACAGGGCCATGCAGGATCAGTGGCTGCTGGGAGCCTGAGGAGAAAGTGCTGTTTCTCTTGCAGGCGGAGAGCCCTACAACACTTCGGGCAGAGCAAGAGGATGCTCCTGGTTCACTGCTGGTACTGGACAGCTGCACGCCCTGAGGTAAGGGCAAAGAAGGTGCTGGGGCCCTAGGGAATTGGCCCCGGGAGACAAAGTAGCATGGTGAGAAGCTAGAGTCCCAGCAAGTGGCTGCTATCTCTAGGGTCCCTATGGGGTTAGGTCTGGGTCCTCCCCACTCACCATGGGGGAAGTGGCTGGACAATGGGACTGCAAGACTAACTTCCGCCCGAAAGGGGGAAACGCGGATGATGATGTGGCTGGAGGGGACACTGGTTCCTGAGCTGTGGGAGGGGTGCAGACTGGGTGCAGAGACAGCAGGATGCAGATGGGAGGGCCCTGGCCTGGAGCTAATCCCCAGAGGAGGCACCTGACACCCTGGCAAAGCATACACTGCTAGTCAGGGAGTGTGCATGGGATGAGAGACGGCAGAGCAGCGGGTGCTGCCCAGTCGCTAGAGGGGAATGATACCCTCCCTGCCCTCTTCCTCCAATCCCTTGCATGTGCTTCCTGGCCACCGCCAACTGCTCTCACTGCCCCCACTCTCCCTTCCTCCATCACTGCTGGCAACCCCAGGGAGGCAAATGGCCTGATGGCATCTTGCCCCACACGGGCTGCATGCGTGCGGGAGGGGCATGCTGTTACGCATGCCCGGGGAGCGTCAGTTTACATTTCTCCATCGCTGGCTTGCGGCCTGAGAGCAGGCAGCCCCACGCCAGCCCATACACTGCCTCCCTTGTCTGCCTTGTCACGGTGCACAGTGTCCCAGGCTACTCTCCAGAGCGGACCATGCCTTTCCCCAGTTTGGGTTCCAGGCCGTGCCACCACCAACGTGTTTCCCACACGCTCACTGGCTGTCCAAAAGGCCAGTCATTTAGATCTTGCTGGCAAAGGGCAAGAAATAAGGAAAGAACCCCAGGCACCAGTGAGAGTGCTTGGCTCGTGCTGTACAGGTGTCAAGGACTGCAGAAACAGCAGGGATTTTCTGCATCATTCGGACACAGGTGATACCCAATCCCTGCACCACTCTGCAGGGCAAGTGCCTGTACCACAGCCTGGTCCGCCAGCCCATCCCCTGTCCCGGCAGCCTGCTTCCCATCACTGCAGCCTCCTCTCCTTTCACTGCCAGCCCTGCAGACTCACTTCCTCTCATGTTAGCATTTGACCTGTGAAAGTACTGGGAAGAGTCCTACCCCACAGGCCTAGTGGGCATGTTCTGAAAGCCCCTTGGGGACCTCTGCCCAGAGTTCCAACTGGAAAAGGAATTGATGACGCTGTCTCCGGTGCCACCCACTCTCGGTTCTATCAGGACCTGCCACTCCCAAACAATTGTGCAGACTGACACGAACGTCCCTCCCTCTTGTTTGGAAATATTTACATGGCCATTTAATTTGCCACCATGAGGAGTCAGAGCCAAGGTCTCACTAAGCAATGGGGCACTTATTGTTTCAGGCTGCCTGCAGACTCAGGCAGACACCTTGACATCAGTTAACCTTCACCCCGAGTGTTTCTTCACTTCCATAAGGCCCAGAGACCAACGTTATAATGGAAGTTGACATCCCAGAGCACAAAAGGACATTGTCCAGGGAAAGGTCATGAACCAGCCCACCCCTCCCCTGCCTTTGCAGCCAGGGTATCTGAGGCACTGCTGGGGACATGTCAGTTCAGCTAGAATCCTTTTGTTCTCCCAGTCAGCTTGGACTTGGCAGACTTCTCCCTCCCACTGCAAGGTCTAGGGGAAGAGACAGCAGGCAAGGTCAATGCCAGCTTCTTCACATGCCCCTGATAGATACACAAACACCCCATCACCTGCTCTGGGGATAGCAAAGTCCTCGCTCTGCCAGGTTCTGTCCTACCTGACTGTGTGTGGAGTCTCCGACACCCTGGCAGATGCTCTCAGTCCTGCTGCATCTCTGCCTGGCTGAACCACTGGGACAGGAGTGTGATTTAAAGCTTCCCTTCCCTGCCCCAGGGGTGAGACAGCAGCCCAGCCCTGTTACGTGGACAAATTGTAAATGCAAATGACTCCAGACTCGCTGAACATGCCTTCTGCATGCTTTGCCTCACATGCCTCTGCTCCTGCTTGCTTGGGGTCCTTGCAATCTGTCCTCCGCTCCTCTGCCACCATTTTCACTAATGTCTCTGGTGGCGTCTTTCCAGTTGGGTCTCAGGGGCTTTCCTCCAGCCTCATCCCCCATGACTGGACATAGAATCCTAGATGATCAGGACTGGCCGGAACCTCAGGAGTCATCTGGTCCAATCCCCGGCTCAAAGAAGGACCAACCCACCCACTGAAACATCCCAGCCAGGCTTTGTCATGTTGTTCCAAATCTTTTCCTTCCTTCTTGTGGGATGAGAAACCTTCATCTGAGGCTCTCCTTCCCCAGGTGTCAGGCACAGTTCTGCCTTGTTTTGGGCTGGGTTTGTGTCTCTTGCTTCCTACCAATTTATGGTCCTGGAATCTGTGTCAAGGAAGCCACAGCTCTGCCAACTCCGCTGTGGTGAGGCTCCACTCGTGTGCTTGTTCTGGGCAGGCTATTGGTGTCTTTGATCTGCCCTTCCCAGTGATTAGTATAATGATGCTGTGGGTGTTGGCCTAGCATCTTTGGCCCAGGGTGGAGTTGTTTACCTGACTGGTCTGGAGGCTTCAGGCACTGAGACCATAGAGGGATGCTGCACAGGAGTGACCTGTGCTTTCATTTGGCTGAAATGTTTGATGGCCTAGGAGAAGAGCTAAGGACAAGGTGTTTGTGGCTTTTGCTGAAGTGGTACTAGAAGTTCAATTGTCTTTCTTGATCTTCAGGGAGAACCGGCACCGTCCTGTTTGCCAGCTGCCAGGGCTGGAGTTCCTGGACTCACAGAGAACTTGGGATTTTATTGGGGCTTTGTCCCAGTTGGAGTAGCTGGGCCCATGACTTTGCTCCTGAAAGACACAAAGGGCTGGATTGGACGGTTTGATGATTTATTGCTGGGCCATGGAAATCTGTCTGTTTTTATGGCCTCAGAAGCCAGCTGAGCTAAGCCATGTTATGTCATGCTGGTACTGTGGCCCGGGCCTGCGTAGCTTAGTGCGTGCTCCACTTCCTTGTTTCCAAAATAAAAGTTTGCTTGGTTTCGGGTGCAGGGTTGTGTGACTGTGGGTGGCTGTGTGTGCCTGTGTGAGTGTGTTGCAGTTTTGTAGCCATGTTGGTTCCAGGATATTAGAAAGACAAAGTGGATGAGAAAATATCTATTATGGGCCAACTTTGGTTGTTTACAGACTCACACAAGTTGGTTTAGTAAAAGAGCTGATCTCCCCCACCTTGTCTCTCTGTAGAGGATCACAGTGTTTATTTTCCAAGGTGCCCTGTAGGACCCACCCCCCACCATTGCTTTTATAGCTGATAAAGAGCATGGCCCAAGTGCTGGCACTTGGCGCAGGAGTGTTCGGAGTCTGGGAATGCAGGGCTGGATCGTCAATGGTGTTTGTGGTGCAGATGGTCAAGCTGAGCATCATAAGAATGCTCAGCCTGAGTTAGGCCAATGGGCCATCTAGCTCAATCTCAGCCCAATGGCCCACTAGCCTGTCTCTGACAGTGGCTGTGCCAGGTGCTTCCAAAGGAATGACAAGAGGAGGATAATTTTGAGTGATCCATCCCCACTTCTCCAGTCCCAGCTTTTGGCGCGTGCAGGTTTAGGGCCAGGCTCCAACTTTCTTGAGCTCTCTTTCCCTCTCAGAAGCCTCAATTTGCCTGTCGTTTATTTCTACCCTGCATTTGATGGCTGGGGGCGGGGGTTTAATGGCCTCGCATCTGCACTTGGTTGCAGTTTAAGGCTCAATCGGCAGGCCAGACTGAGTCAAATGCTCGCCTAGGGCCAGACCCCCAAGACCTGGAGACAAAAGCTTGATGCAGGACACACTGAATGAGGTCCTTTGGCTTATACCACGTGGGAAGCCTGACTACTTGATCATGTCGGTCCTGTCTATTACAATGAAATGTATTACTCTGCACTCCGATCCCTACAGATGCCAGGCCACTGTGGCTGGGAGGACAGAAAAGCAACTCATAGGAACATAGGAAGGGCCAGACTGGATCAGAGCTCCCCAGCATCCTGTTTCTGACACTGTCCAGTGCCATCTGCTTCAGAATCAGTGATAAGAACCCTGCAGTAATAGCTGTGAGACAATCTGCTTCACACGTAAGGCCTCATCTTCAATCCTTTAGCTAGAGGCTGGCTTGTGCTGTGAAGCAGGAGATGGAATATCTCTTCCAAAGTTTATGGCTGTATTCATTTTATTAATTTTTGCTATCCCCAGAGATGTCCAATCCCTTTCTGAATAGTGTGAAATTCTTGACCTCAACACTTCTCTGTGATAGTGAGTTCCTGTGATGTTTCCTTCCCACAATCTGGTCTGGTGTGCCTCTGGGCCTCTCCAATTGCCCACTTCTGGACCACGACTTACCCCACTATACTCTGTGGACTCTCACTCCTGAATCAGTTCACACCAGCCTCCTACATGTAAATCGGTTACAGGCAGTGATGTGCACTCTTCAGCCACTCAGCCTCAAAGGCCACACCAGGAACTTCTGTCGTGCAGAGATCAGGGCCCTTCCCAGATCACTGCAGGCTCATATACACCAGGTCCATAGATTTTACAAAGAAACTGAAATGCCAACATCTTTAGCTCTCTCTCTCTAAAATCCACACAGCTTTAGATGAAACAAACACTAGTTTATTGATTAAAACATTATTTTAAGTGAGAATATAACGACTCAATGCACAATCCCTTAATAAAGCTTGTCAAAACCAAGTCTGAGATGGGGCATGGTTGGAAAGAAAAGATACTGCTTACTAAAAGGGGTCTTTCATCTAGCAGAGAAAGGCACAACGAGAACCAATGGCTAGAAACTGAAGCCAGACACACTCAGATTAGAAATATATGTGTCACAGGGACAGTGATGAACCATCAGAACCAATTCCCAAGGGAGGTGGGGAGGGATGGTAGGGAGGGCAAGGGTGTGGTGGTAGGACAGGGAAGCAGGGGGAGTAATGTGGCTGGGTGATGGAACCCAGCTACTTCCCTTCCCGTCCACACCGGTGGGTTCCTGCTCCCCTTCCCCCGACCAGCACGCCACTGGCTCCACTTAACTTGCCCCAACTCCACACACCCCCAGGTCCCACTCACCTCACCCCCCCACTGTCCAGCGCCCTACAGGCTCCTAATCTCCTCTCCCCATCAACCCGCACCTCACCACCTCCAGCTCCTGCTCCCCCTGCTACTTCCTCTTCCCCCACACCTCACCTTGCTGGAGCTCAAGGAATCCAGCCACCAGGTTTAAAACAAAAGAGAGTACTTCACACCACACGCAGTCAGCCTGTGGAACTCACTGCCAGGGGGTGTTGTGAAGGGAAAAAGTAAAGGTTAGTTCAAAGATGGTCAGGGACACAACCGCATGTTCTGGGTGTCCCTAAACCTCTGGCTGCCAGAAGCTGGGACTGGATGATGGGATGGATCACTCGATGGTGGCCCTGTTCTGTTCACGCCCTCTGAAGCACCTGGCACTGGCAGTGTCAGAGACAGGACCCTGGGCTGGATGGACCCTGGGTCTGACCCAATGCAGCCGTTCTTGTTCCCACCCAGCAACGCTGGGGATCAGAGCATGGCTATGCCCTGTGCTGGGTGTGGGGAGCAGGGCTCTGGCTGACAGTGTGACGGGTGGTGCTTCTGCTGGGCAGGAGGGGAGTGCAGTGGATGCTCTGATTGGCTGCATCACTGGAGCCTTCTTCTGCCCAGTGGCTGTGGGTGTTTAGCGGTGATGCATGAGGTACCTTTCCCCACCCTGAAGGAGAGCTCAGTGCTGCTTGAAGGCTTGTTATTGACACTGGCTTGTCCAGGGCAGGTGGTGGCATTTGGATGCTGTGCCATCAGCTGCCCTGAAAATACTGAACTGGGCCCTTGAGCACACGGTAATTCTCTGTATGTGCTTGTTGTGTGGGAGCAGATAGTCCAGTGTGTTAGCTGGTCTGCTCTGTTCTCACTTGCAGCCACTGTGGGTTGTTGTGTCATGCAGGATGGGTGGACACCAAGCTGCTCTGGAGGCAAATTTGCTCTCTGAGGCCAAGTCAAGTAAAGAAGACAAAGGGACCTGAAACTGGCTTCACATTGCGATGAATGGTGGAAAGGAATAGTCAGGGGAGTGCACCAGGAGCAAGGCCAAGGTGCACTTTACCTACATCTCAATACAGTGTAGTCCAGCAGTTCTCAATCTTTTAGTTCTGGTGACCCCTTCACATAGCTAGTCTCTGAGCGGGCCCCAAAGTACTCCCCTACTGCACCTGGACCCCATGGGGTCCCCCTCCCTTTGTCCCTATTTTCCTCCCCCCCGACATCCATGCCCACCTGGGGAAACAGATCTGCATTCAAAGAGCCTGCTTCTGGTCCTCCATGCACCCCTACGAGCCTGTGGGCAGTGGGGGAGAGAGTGTGGAGCAATGCCAGGACTCATGCACCCAGGTCACGTTCCCCACCATGGCAGGATGGGGAGGGCAGAGAGCAACAGTGGGGAAATGATCTGGATGCAGGTGTCCTAGCATTGCTCCTTGCTTCCCACAGCCCATAGGAGGAACGCTGGGGGCATGTTCTCAGTGGTGACAGAGGACAGAACAAGGAGCAATGATTTCAAGTTGCAGCTGGGGAGGTCGAGGTTGGATATTAGGAAAAACTTTCTCACTAGGCGGGTGGTGAAGCACTGGAATGGGTTACCTAGGGAGGTGGTGGAATCTCCATAGAACCATAGAATAATAAGGCTGGGAGGGACCTCACGAGGTTATCTAGTCCAACCGCCTGCTAAAAGCAGGACCACTCCCACTAAATCACCCCAGCCAGGGTTTTGTCTAACCAGGCCTTAAATATCTCCAAAGATGGAGATTCCACCACCTCCCTAGATAGCCCATTCCAATGCTTCACCACCCTCCTAGTGAGAAATCTCCATCTTTGGAGATATTTAAGGCACGGTTAGACAAAACCCTGGCTGGGGTGATTTAGTGGGAGTGGTCCTGCTTTTTAGCAGGGGGTTGGACTAGATGACCTCGTGAGGTCCCTCCCAGCCCTAATGTTCTATGATTCTCTGGTGAGCAATATCTATGTCACTGCTCGGCTTCTCCCCCATGTTGCTCTGCCCCACAGCCCCAAGCCCAGTCGGAGCAGGGGTGGGATCACAGATCATGACCCAAGTTTGAGAAGCAATGCGTAGCTGAACCTTGATCTGTAGGCATATTCATCCACTCCTTGGCCCTTCACAGTGCTCGGAAAATCTCCTGGCTCACCTGTTGGCCTCCTTTGGAGGCCTCAGCCAGCAAGACTCATAGACTCATAGACTTTAAGGTCAGAAGGGACCAGTACGATCATCTAGTCTGACCTCCTGCAAAATGCAGGCCTCAAGACCTCACCCACACACTCCTGCAATAGGCCACCAACCTAAGACTGAGTTATTTACCTCCTTAAATCATGATTTAAGGACTTAAGATACAGAGAATTCACCGGTAGGTGAGCCATGCCCTGTGCTACAGAGGAAGGCGAAAACCCCCCAGAGCCCAGGCCAATCAGCCCTGGGGGAAAATTCCTTCCCGACCCCAAATATGGCGATCAGTTAAACCCTGAGCACGTGGGCAAGTCTCAACAGCCAGTTATCCAAGAGACAATTCTCTGTAATAACTCAGAACCCACCCCACGTACTCTCCCCTCTTAGGCCACTTGTAAATCCACCACACGTAGCCAAATATCAGTCAATTTCCAAAATAGGCTAATCATACCATCCCCTCCATAAATTTATCAAGCTCAGATTTGAAAGCAGTTATGGTTTTTGCCCCCACAACTCCCCTTGGAAGGTTATTCCAGAACTTTACTCCTCTAATGGTTAGAAACCTGTGTCTAATTTCAAGCCTAAATTTCTTGATGGACAGTTTATAACCATTTGTTCTGGTGTCCACATTGGTGCTGTACTCAAATAATTCCTCTCCCTCCCTGATCTTAATCCCTCTGATGTATTTATAGAGAGCAATCATATCCCCCCTCAACCTTCTTTTGGTTAAGCTAAACAAGCCAAGCTTCGTGAGTCTCCACTCATAAGGCAGGTTTTCCACTCCACAGACCATCCTTGTAGCCCTTCTCTGCACCTGTTCCAATTTGAATTCATCCTTTTTAACCATGGGGGACAAGAACTGCACACAGTATTCCAGATGGGGTCTCACCAGTGCCTTGTACAGCGGCACTAACACCTCCCTGTCTCTACTTGAAATACCTCTCCTGATACATCCTAGAACCGCATTAGCTTTTTCCACAGCCACATCACATTGGCGGCTCATAGTCATCCTATGATCAACCAGTGCTCCCAGATCCTTCTCCTCCTCAGTCTGTTCCAACTGATGCGTCCCCAATTTATAGGGAAAATGCTTGTTGTTTGTTCCTAAATGCATGACCTTGCACTTCCCATTATTAAATTTCATCCTGTTCCTTATACTCCAGTTTACAAGGTCATCCAGATCTTCCTGTATGGTATCCCGATCCTTCTCCGTATTGGCAATACCTCCCAACTTGGTGTCATCCGCAAACTTTATTAGCACATTCCCGCTTTTTGTGCCAAGGTCAGTAACAAAAAGGTTGAACAAGATCGGTCCCAAGACAGATCCCTGAGGGACTCCATTGGTAACCTACCTCCAGCTTGACAGTTCACCCTTCAGTATGACCAGCTGTAGTCTCCCTTTTAACCAGTTCCTTATCCACCTTACTACATTCATATTAATCCCCATCTTCTGTAACTTAACTAATAATTCCCTATGTGGAACTGTATCAAATGCCTTGCTGAAATCTAAGTAAATTAGGTCCACTGCATTCCCTTTATCTAAAAAATCTGTTATCCTTCCAAAAAAGGAGATCAAGTTGGTCTGGGAAGATCTCCCTTTTGTAAAGCCATGTTGTATTTTATCACAGTTACCGTTATCCTCTACAGCTTTAAGTACTTTCTCCTTCAAAATTTTCTCCAAGACTTTGCATACTACTGAGGTCAAACTAACAGGCCGGTAGTTACCCGGATCATTTTTATTCCCTTTCTTGAAAATAGGAACTACATTAGCGATTCTCCAGTCATACGGTACAACCCCCAAATTTACAGATTCATTAAAAATCCTCGTTAAAGGGCTGGCAATTTCATGAGCCAGTTCCTTTAGTATCCTCGGATGGAGATTGTCCGGACCCCCCGATTTAGTCACATCCAGCAGCTCAGGTTTGGCTTCTACCTCAGGTATGGTAATTTCCACATTCATGATCTCGTTCTCATTAGCTTCCCTACCTCTACCCCCCAGCTCAACTTCACTCTCATTGAAAACAGATGCAAAGTACTTATTTAGACATTGAGCCATGCCTAGATTATCCTTGACCTCCACCCCATCCTCAGTTTTTAGTGGTCCCACTTCTTCTTTCTTTGTTTTTTTCCTATTTATATGGCTAAAGAACCTTTCACTATTGGTTTTAATTCCCTTCGCAAGGTCCAGCTCAGCTTGACTTTTTGCCTTTCTCACTCTCTCTCTACATGTTCTGACCTCCAAAAGGTAGCTTTCCTTGCTGATCCCTTCCCTTTTCCACTCTTTGTAGGCTCTGTGCTTCTTCCTAATCACCTTTCTGAGATGCTTACACATCCAGCTTGGTCCACAGCTCTTGCCTATGAATTTTTTCCTTTTCCTCGGAATGTAGGCTTCAGATAGTTCATGCAACTTTGCTTTGAAGCGATTCCAAGCCTCTTCTACATTTACATTCCTGAGTTCTTCTATCCAGTACACTTCCCCAACAAATTCCCTTAATTTTCTAAAGTTAGCCTTTTTAAAATCAAAGAGCCTGGTCGCTGATTTGTTTTTGTTTATCCTTCCAATTAGTTTGAATTGAATTAGCTCATGGTCACTTGAACATAAGCTGTCCCCTACAACCAGTTCATCTATGAGGTCTTCACTACTCACCAGTACTAAATCTAAGATGGCATCCCCTCTCGTTGGTTCAGTAACCATTTGGAGAAGGAATTCATCAGCTATCACATCCAGGAAAAACTGGGCCCTCTTATTACTACTAGCACACGTCCTCCAGTCTATATCTGGGAAGTTAAAGTCTCCCATAATCACACAGTTCCCAGTAGTATTAACTTCCTTAAATGCCTTAAAGAGGTCCCTATCCATGTCTAGATCAGATCCCGGCGGTCTGTAACACACTCCAAGCACCATTCCAGGAGAAACTTTACTAGCTTTTTCCCTAACGTGATTTTTACCCAGATTGATTCTGTCTTGTTAATTCCATCACTTTGAATTTCCCTGCAGTCTATCTCCTCATTGACATACAATGCCACTCCCCCACCTTTGCCTTTATAGCTATCTTTCCTAAAGAGCACATAGCCTTCAATACCGGTACACCAGTCATGACTACTATTCCACCATGTTTCAGTTATCCCTATAATATCTGGTCTCACTTCCTCTACCAGTAGCTCCAGCTCCTCTATTTTGTTACCCAGGCTTCTCGCGTTAGTATATAAACATTTTAGTTTGTGCTGCTTGGCCTCACTCATGTTCTTTGCCTGATTCGGCACAGTCATTCCACAGACAATATCACTCACTAGACTGGCATTTACACTACTCCTCCTTCTCGTAACCCTCATGCCGCTCCCTAATTCTGTGTCCTTTCTTATTTCATTTTCCTCCTTCTCAACACTAATATCAGGCGCGGAGATTATTCGGGCATCTCCCTACCATCTCCCCCAGCTCTCTAGTTTAAAGCTCTCTTGATCAGTTGTGCTAATCTCCCTCCCAGAAGTCTATTTCCCTCGAAGGGAGGGAGGCCTCTGTTCACAGCATGTGTGAGCCATGCCTGCTTGCTGAGAGTGCGCCCACGAGCTGCAGGGTGGAAAAACAGGGCAGCATTGTGCTGAGATGCTGCTTTCTCAAGCACCCCGTGACATGGGGCTGTCTGGGGCATGTCCTTCATGGGCATGTGAGCTGGGAAAACCTCCTTTCCTGGAGCGGAGGTGGTGATGTTTGGCCTTTATCTCTGTCTCTCTCGGTACCCCCTGCAGCTTGCACTGTGCAGCTGTGACAGATGGGTACATGGGACAGAGCAGCCCAGCCACTGAGTGGGAACCTGTCGCCAGCCATCAGTCTGACTGCAGTGCTGCTGAAACAGCAGTGCACAGTAAGCCAGAGCAGGAGGCCTGGGGCACTTTCCAGCCACTCCTGGCCAGCTTATCCCCACTTTGTGTGCACAATCCCACTTCCTCAGTGCACAGTAGAACCCACCCCACGCCCAACTGGCAGGGAGCCCAGGGCTGTGAGGATGATCAGGCAGTGGGGAGCCGGCTTTATGAGGGGAGACTGGAAGAGGTTGGTCTCTTTCGCCCAAAACGCAGGGGGCATGGGGACAGGTTTGCTCCCTGTAACTACACTGGGTGGTAAATGCCAGGGAGGGAGAAGAGCTACTGAGGTGAAAGGACAATGTTGGCACGAGAAAAATGGGGATAAACTGGCCAGGAGTGGCTGGAAATTTGAATTTCTAGCTATCAGAGAACTGAGGTTTTGGAGTAGCTGCCCATGAGGAGTTGTGGCAAAAAACCCTGTTTTTAGCTGGACCTGAGCAGTGTATGAAAGGGGATGATATAATGCAACTGCCTGTGATCAGGGCTGGATTTAGGGGCAGGTGACCAACCTGGGATGTTAGGCTTCGGGGGTGGGGGTGGGGTGCTGGGGTCAGGGCATTATGAGGTATTCAAAAATGTAAGAAATGGGGAGGGTGGAGCTAAAGACTTCACCTTGGGTGCCATTTGGTCGAGGACGAGTCTTGGCAGCTTAGGTCGATTTAAGGACGCTTAAGTCAACCTTCAGTACTCTGCGTCCTCACTGGACACAGACTTAACTTTTTAGACTTAACAGAGTCGACTTAGCTTTGTAAGTGTAGACATAGCCTATGAGTGTAACTCATGTATTCCATCCTTCCAGAAAGTTCATCTCTCTTCCCCTTTATTATTGCTAGATATTTTTGTGGGTTTTATGGTGTACTTGCTCAGATTATTTAGGGTCCCAGTCCCAGACTAGGGAATTCCTGTGATGCTGTCCAAATTCCCTTCTTGTTTTGATGTCTCCTGATTGACCTAGGACAACATTCATGATCAAACTAGAGCCCCTGGATTTCCACATCCTTACCCAAAGCACAAACACATGTATTATTCTAACCCTAACCCTAATTGATAAATTCCTGTGGCTTTAGCTGTCTTACACAGGCCCACTATAATTTCCACACAGGCCTGCAAGGTACTTTGCACAGCTTTTCATATAAAATGTATGCACTCTCATCTGAATCTGCAATGAGTTTATAATCTTGAATAAAATGATCCCTTAAACTGATAAAAAGAAAGCTATGTGAATGTCTATGCAAGCAAGCAGGCTAGGTTATCGGCTCCACAGGGCATCCCATCCAGCCCTATGTTCAGGTTTAAACACCACCGGATTAGGATAAATTAATCACATGCTTTTTCACCGCTCCCTGTCTCACCCTGCTGCCCCCCAAATCCCCTTTTCCATTCTCTAGCAGGGTCCAATGCTCAGAGGAGAGGCTAGGGATGGGTGTGGGCAAAGAGAAGGAGCAAAAATCATTTCACTTCCTGCTTCCAGGGAACAAGATTTCACAACTCGGAGCCCTGAGGGAAACAAAACTCAGACACACCCACCCCCACCTCCACCTTGCTCTTGGATTTCTGAGAACTGGCAGCCTGTCTCATCTCTCTACCCTGTGCCAGGGCTCCAGGGAGGGGAGGACCCAACCCACTGGTCCTCTGTCCTGTTTGTTCTGCAGTGACAGCTGCTCCACTTAATCCTTTCCAGCCTGTTTGGGAAATGCTCTGAATTTGCTTTCCCAGTTTCCCAGAGGGAGAGACTTTTCCTCTTTGCAGCTCCCCACTGTGGCCAGCAGACAGAGGCTGTGAAGATTTGGGTAAGATCCAAACTTATATTGATCCTAATGTGGCTGATCCTTTGGGGCCGCGAGACCCCTGTTGGTAAAGAACATGGAGCAAAGAGCAGATCAAGACAATTTATTTATCAAATAGCAAATATTGGGGATAGGATCAGAAACTAAAATAGGGAAAGAACAAATGGAAGGCTGGAGAGATCCCAGAGAACTGCAAAAGAGCAAATATAGTGCCCATCTATAAAAAGGAAAATAAGGACAACCCAGGAAATTATAGACCAGACAGTTTAACCTATGGAATAAGTTGCCTAGGCAGGTTGTGGAATCTCCTACGTTGGAGGTTTTTAAGAGCCGGTCAGACAAACACCTGTCAGGGATGGTTTAATGGGGGTCCTTGGTCCTGCCATGAGTGCAGGGGACTGGACTCGATGACCTCTCATGATCCCTTCCAGTTTCTATGATTCTATCTCACATATATATGGAGTGGGCTCCCAGCACCGCAGGGGTGATCCTGATGAGCTACACACAGGACTGCAGACATTAAAAGACCCCATAATAACAATAGAGTACCTGTCTTCCACTGTGGGAGGGGATGGACGCTAGGGCCCATGTAGGGACTCAGCCCAACCCCATGGCAGGACCCTCCTGTCCCATGGCTCAGATGCCAGCTCTGCTGGGAAAGAGCACAGCATTCAGGTAATGCTAGGTAGAGCAGCAAGTGGGGCAGCCAGAGTTTGACACCCCAATCCCAGCATTCCCTGTGCCAAACCACACTGCCACACCCCAATCCCAGTGTGCCCTGTGCTGGGCTACACCGCCACACCCCAATCCCAGCGTGCCCTGTGCTGGGCTACACCACCACACCCCAATCCCAGCATTCCCTGTGCTAGGCCACCTGAAGGGGGTTCCAGGGAGGATGGAGCTAGGCTGTTCTCAGTGGTGGCAGGTGACAGAACCAGGAGCAATGGTCTCAAGTTGCAGTGAAGGAGTGTGACCCTGCCGGCCTGGGGTAACCACCTGAAAATGCCAATATCAGATCACGCTGCAAAATGAGAGTACATTCTCTCAAGTACTGATGAGTGATATCAAAGTCAGGCTTCCCAGCCAGCCACAAACAGTGCTTTTGATCCCCCACACTGGTTATCAAGAAGCTACAACAAAATATAAATAGCCCCTTTACTGCATTTCAGTCTCTGGCTCCCAATCAGCCACTGGCTCTAGTCAAGAGACAAGTTACTCAAAACTCCAGGCTCTTTACCAAAAGGGTTCTTCTGACCCCAAAAGAATCAGCCACATCACCAGATCAATACAAGTTTGGATCTCATCAAAAATACCACACTGACAGTGTCAGTGTCTTGTATTAAGATTAAATAATGATCAATAAACATAGCAGGCTTCAGAGTTCCCTTAAATGGCTTTATGCAGCATGTCTGGCCAGCTCTGCCAGCAGACACACAGGTTTACCTGAGCCCTTAACAACCCTCCCATTTATCACTACGGCAACCCCCAATGGCCCCAGTAACCTGACACCACATATTCCGCCCTCTCAAATGAAAATGCCCTCCCACCAAAAATCTCCCCACCCCCAAAAGAATAAACATTAAACTGGGAGATGAGGGTAGACTGCCCCATCTCCAGGTGAACCCCCAGGGGATTATTCTGCCCCATGATGAAGGGGTCGCCCCAGCTAAAGATCCATCCAAGTTGGAGGCCTTCTCACGCTAGGTGGATTGCGGTGAATTTCTGGTGGACCCACACCGGAAGGTGGTATTGGTGGCGGTGTGGCCACAGGTACTGGAGAAGTAACAGGCTCCGGCGAAGATGCTGTGTCCGGTTGGGCCAGGGTGGAGGCCGACGCTGTTGAAGAGGTGGCTGGAAAAGGAGAGACATGAACCGCTGAATCGTGACTCGATGGTATATCTCCGACAAGGGTGAAGTCAGTTAAGTCGGTTTGAGATGTACCCTCAGGACAGGTATGATGTGTTAACAACTGATCAAAATGCCGCCACCAAGACAGGCCATCCGCTGTCTGGATAGAGTAGGAAACAGGTCCTGTTTTGGCGATGACTATTGCTGGAACCCATTTAGCTCCCAAAGCATAGACTCATAGACTTTAAGGTCAGAAGGGACCAGTACGATCATCTAGTCTGACCTCCTGCAGAATGCAGGCCTCAAGACCTCACCGACCCACTCCTGCAATAGGCCACCAACCTAGTACTGAGTTATTTACCTCCTTAAATCATGATTTAAGGACTTTAAGATACAGAGAATTCACCGGTAGGTGAGCCAGGCCCTGTGCTACAGAGGAAGGCGAAAAACCCTCAGAGCCCAGGCCAATCAGCCCTGGGGGAAAATTCCTTCCCGACCCCAAATATGGCGATCAGTTAAACCCTGAGCACGTGGGCAAGTCTCAACAGCCAGTTACCCAAGAAACAAGTCTCTGTAATAACTCAGAACCCACCCCATGTACTCGCCCCTCTTAGGCCACTTGTAAATCCATCACACGTAGCCAAATATCAGTCAATTTCCAAAATAGGCTAATCATACCATCCCCTCCATACATTTATCAAGCTCAGTTGTGAAAGCAGTTATGGTTTTTGCCCCCACAACTCCCCTTGGAAGGCTATTCTAGAACTTTACTTCTCTAATGGTTAGAAACCTGTGTCTAATTTCAAGCCTAAATTTCTTGATGGACAGTTTATAACCATTTGTTCTGGTGTCCACATTGGTGCTGTACTCAAATAATTCCTCTCCCACCCTGATATTAATCCCTCTGATGTATTTATAGGGAGCAATCATATCCCCCCTCAGCCTTCTTTTGGTTAGGCTAAACAAGCCAAGCTTCTTGAGTCTCCACTCAACGGGCAGGTTTTCCACTCCACAGACCATCCTTGTAGCCCTTCTCTGCACCTGTTCCAATTTGAATTCATCCTTTTTAAACATGGGGGACCAGAACTGCACACAATATTCCAGATGGGGTCTCACCAGTGCCTTGTACAGCGGCACTAACACCTCCCTGTCTCTACTTGAAATCCCTCTCCTGATACATCCTAGAACCGCATTAGCTTTCTTCACAGCCACATCACATTGGCGGCTCATAGTCATCCTATGATCAACCAGTACTCCCAGATCCTTCTCATAGTTTCGAGCAAGGGCAGGCTGGCCAATTGTGAAGGTGCGGTCCTTTATTCTTGGAGCACGTCTGCTGATCTGGTCCTGCTGTCGGTGTTGAACCACTTGTCGTGTTTCTTGTGGTTTCAACAAATCAAAGCAACAGTGCAACTGTCGTCCCATCATAAGGAAAGCTGGAGACACTTTAGTCGTGGCCTGTGCAGTGTTTCTATAGGATAACAAGAAGATGTCCAGACGTTTCTGAAGTGGTGAGCACCCCTTTGCTGATTTTAGAGCTTGCTTCATAGTCTGTACGAATCTTTCAGCAGGTCCATTGGTGGATGGATGATAAGGTGCTGACCTGATGTGATGTATCCCATTGGCCTTCATAAAACTTTCAAAATCCTGGGAAGTGAACTTCGGTCCATTGTCACTCACCAGCTGCTCTGGAAGACCATAACGACTAAAGAAGCCATGTAGGTTTTGGATAGTGTTTTCCGTAGTAGTGGACTGTATTACAGAGACATCCAACCATTTGGAATGGGCATCAACAGCAATTAAAAACGTACATCCTTCGAATGGGCCAGCAAAATCAACGTGAATACGTTGCCATGGCCTTTCTGGCCAGTCCCATGGGTGGAGAGGTGCTAACTGAGGTGTGTTCCGGACCTTCTGGCATGAGGTGCAATCTCTAGCCGTCTCCTTGATGGCCCTGTCCAAGCCCAGCCACCAAAAATAGCTTCATGCAATTTCTTTCATGCGCACCATGCCACAGTGACTGGAATGGAGCTGTTCCAACAAATGTGGTCTTAAAGAAGGTGGAATAATGACACACATGCCCCACAACAAACACCCAGACTGGGTTGATAACTCCATCTGCCTAGATCTATAGGGGCGGAGGTCAGGTGCAACCTGGGAGTCAGGCAATGATGTTCCATGCATCACGAGATCCATAACTTGGGACAATACTGAGTCAACACGTGTTGCTCTCCTTACTTGAGGAGCCGTGATAGGTGTGTTTTCCACCTGATCAAAGTAAAAGATTCCTTCCTGGCCTGATTCTTGACAGGCTACTGGTAATAGTAGTCTTGAAAGACCATCTGCATTGCAATGCAAAGAGGATTTCCTGTACTTGATCTTGTATATATATCCAGAAAGTATCAATGCCCATTGTTGCATACGACTAGCAGCCAAAGGTGGAATGCCTGAGTGTGGTCCAAAAATTGATGTTAGGGGTTGATGGTCAGTGATGAGTGTGAATTTCTTTCCATACAGGTACTGGTGGAATTTCTGAACACCAAAAACATTTCTCCGTGCCTCACGTACAATTTGGGCATAATTAATCTCTGCCTTGGTCAAGATGCATGAAGCAAAAGCTATGGGCCTTTCTTCTCCTGAAGGCATAATGTGGAACAGCACGGCCCCAACTGTATAAGCGGTGGTGTCGCAGCTAGCTGTAGGGGTAAGGATGGAGCAAAGTGTGTCAGAACCCTGGAGTTAGTCAATGCGAGTTTAGCCTTGTTGAATGCAACATCACAGTGATTCCTTTTATGCTGCCTAAGTCCTCTCCGAAAACAGCAGCATGTTTCGCTAGGATTGTTGCCAGGTTTATTTCTTCTTCAGTTAATTGATGCACTTCTGCCCAATTGAGTTGGATCTTCCTAATCCAAGACCTTCCCATTAAGGTGGGGTAATTGCCTTTCACCACAAACAGTGGTAGCCTTATGGCCTGTCCATTGAGCTCTACTTTCACCTCAATAGTACCCAACACTGGTACAGCCTCTCCTGTGTATGTTTTCAAAACAAATGTCGTCAGTTTAAGTGGCAGATGTCTAAAGTCCTTCTCAAACACAATGTTGGAAACGAATGAAACAGCTGCATGTGTCCAGTTCCATGTGTACAGGTTTGCTGTTCACCAGCGGTGTCATCCAGAATTTGCGCAGGCCAGCTGTTATAGACAAAACATGGAGTGATTCTTCTTCTTCAGAATGGGTGTCACCATGTTTACCTTCTACCTCAGGTAGAATTTCCCTCTTGTTCCATTGGACCGCCTGCTCATTATTCTCCGGTCTGCCTTTTTTGCATGGCTCAGTCCTTTTTTGTTTGCAGGCACGTCCGATGTGTCCTTTCTTGCCACATCACCAACACAGTAGTTCCTTACACCAGCACTCTGATGCACGATGACCCGTTTTTCCACACCAGTGACATTCCCGCCTTGCCAGGGGCCAAGTGTTAGGTTCTTTGGATACCTTATGCATCCCTGCATTCGCCCTGATTAGTTGCATCTCCTGCATGACCCATTCCATAGAGACTGCAATATCAATGGCTTTCTGCAAGGTAAGGTGAGCTTCAGTTAGCAGGTGTTTTGTTGTTGATTCACAGTGCAGGCCACACACTAGCCTGTCACATAGCATTTCATTCAACATGTTCTTGAAATCAGTGTTCCGCCTGCTCCCTTAGAGCTGCTACGAATTGTGCAATGGATTCACTTTTGCCTTGATTCCTATGATAGGATTGGTATCTCTCTGCTATTATCAATGGTTTGGGGGAAAAATATACACCTAGAACTTTCACAAGATCATCATACAATTTTGCCTCAGGTTTCTCCAGATAAAGCAAATTATAGGTCTTAGCACCTATAATGGTCAAGAAAACAGGTTCCTTCTTTTCATCGCATATATCATTCGCTACCACGAAATTCTGAAAGCGTGCTATATACAGTTTCCAACTGGAGGTGGTAGAATCAAAGGCTTCTGGACAAGCTGCGAGTGAAGCCATGGTTGAACCAGTGAGTGGAACTATGGTTCCCTCCTGTGGTTGTTTATCTCTCATGGAGCAATGGTTCCCTCTTGTGGTTTTTTATCTCCTGTCCCTTGGCTTCACCAAATAATAGATCAGATTTCAACTCCTGTCATTCCCCTCCAGCACATAGCACAGGCATGTAAACAGTGAGGGAAAAAAAATCATTCTTACGCAGCTCAGGATTTCCTGGGTTCACGAGATGTTATCTCATCGTCCCGTCTCATCACCAGTGTCTTGTATTAAGATCAAATAATGATCAATGGACATAGCAGGCTTCGGAGTTCCCTTATTGAGCTTTATTTAACATGTCTGGCCAGGACCGCCGGCAGACACACAAGTTTACCTGAGCCCTTAACAACCCTCCCATTTATCACTACGGCAACCCCCAATGGCCCCAGTAACCTGAGACACCACAGCCAGCCAATCCTTTAATAATGAAAAAACCTAAAGGCTTATTATAAAAAGGAAAGAAACAAACTATGAGAACTGTTAAAGGATTAAAGCAAATTGCATACATACAGTAATTTAAAAGTCCATGCACTTCAAGTCCTTGGTAGAATTTGGAGTTTGCAGGCTTGTGTATGTCCTCTGGTGTAAATCCAGTACCTGGCTGGGTCTCCGTCCTTTGCTCACAGCTTTGGCTGTAGATGAATAGATCCAGGGGTAGGTGTTGGCTGAAAGCTGCATAAACTGAAAGACAAAAGGGAGGTGGTGCTACTGCCTTTTTATGTCCTCTGGCCTTTTCCATGTGGTGCATGAGATTTTACAGCAACATGATGGAGTCCAGAGTCACAGGATCAAGTCCTGGTGACTCACCAGGTCTCTCTCTTGGCTCAAGGTACCTGAGAGTATCCTTAATGGGAAAGAGGAGGTGGATGAGGCGTTCTATGGACAACTAACAGAAGTTTCCAGATCGTCGCAGGCCCTGGTTCTTATGGGGGACTTCAATTATCCTGATGTCTGCTGGGAAGATAATACAGCAGTGCACAGGCGATCCAGGAAGTTTTTGGAGAGTATTGAAGACAACTTCCTAGTACAAATGCTGGAGGAACCAACTAGGGGCCTTGCACCTCTAGACCTATTGCTCACAAACAGAGAAGAATTGATTGGGGAAGTAGAAGTAAATGGCAACCTGGGCAGCAGCGACCATGAGATGGTAGAGTTCAGGATCCTGATCAATGGAAGGAAGGAAAGAAGCAGAACACACACCCTGGACTTCAGAAAAGCAGATTTTGGCTCCCTTAGGGAGCTGATGGGCAGGGTCCCATGGGAGGCTGATCTGAAGGGGAAAGGTGTCCAAGACAGCTGGCTGTATTTTAAAGAAACCCTGTTAAAGGCACAGGAAGATAACATTCCGATGTGCAGAAAGAACAGCAAATGTGGACGGCGACCAGCGTGGCTTAGCAGGGAACTCTGTGGGGAGCTGAAACATAAAAGGGAAGCTTACAAGAAGTGGAAGCTTGGACAGATGACAAGGGAGGCGTATAAAGATATTGCTCGGGACTGCAGGGATCAAATCAGAAAGGCCAAAGGACAATTGGAGTTGCAGCTAGCAAGAGATGTGAAGGATAACAGAAAGGGGTTCTATAAGTATATCAGCAACAAGAAAAGGATCAGAGGTGGTGTAGGTCCCTTACTCAATGGGGCAGGCATCCTCGTGGAGGATGATGCGGAAAAGGCTGAAGTACTCAATGCTTTTTTTACTTCAGTCTTCACAGGGCGGGCCAGCTCCCAGGCTACTACACGGGGTAACGCGGACTGGAGAGAAGAGTGGCCCTCAGTGATGGAAAGTCAGGTTAGGGAACACTTAATGAAATTGGAAGTGCACAAGTCCATGGGGCCGGATGAACTGCATCCGAGGGTGCTGAGGGAGTTGGGGGAAGTGATTGCAGAGCCGCTGGCCATTATCTTTGAGAACTCGTGGCGAACGGGGGTGGTCCCGGAGGATTGGAAAAAGGCAAATATAGTACCTATCTTTAAGAAAGGGAAAAAGAAGGATCCGGGGAACTACAGACCGGTCAGCCTCACCTCAATCCCTGGGAAAATCATGGAGCAGGTCCTCAAGGAATCCATCCTGAAACACTTGGAGGACAATAGAGTGATCAGGAACAGTCAACATGGATTCACCAAGGGCAAATCGTGCCTGACCAACCTGATTTCCTTCTATGATGAGATGACTGGATTTGTGGATGCAGGAAGAGCCGTTGACGTGATATACCTTGACTTTAGCAAGGCGTTTGATACAGTTTCCCACAGCATTCTCGTTGGCAAGTTAAGGAAGTATGGGTTGGACGAGTGGACCGTAAGGTGGATCGAAAACTGGTTAGATCAACGGGCTCAGCGGGTAGGAATCAATGGCTCGATGTCTGGTTGGCAACCGGTAACGAGTGGAGTGCCCCAGGGGTCGGTCCTGGGGCCGGTTCTATTCAACATCTTCATTAATGATCTTGATGATGGAATAGACTGCGTGCTTAGTAAGTTTGCGGATGACACCAAGTTGGGGGGAATGGTAGATACTCTGGAGGGCAGGGACAGGATCCAGAGAGACTTGGACAAATTGGAACACTGGGCCGAAAGAAACCTCACGAGGTTCAACAAAGACAAGTGCAAAGTCCTGCACTTAGGACGGAAAAATCCCATGCACTGCTACAGGCTGGGGACCGATCAGCTAAGTAGCAGCGCTGTAGAAAAGGACCTGGGAGTTATGGTGGACGGGAAGATGAATATGAGCCAACAGTGTGCCCTTGTTGCCAAAAAGGCCAATGGCATATTAGGCTGCATCAGTAGGAGTATTGCCAGCAGATCGAGGGATGTGATAATTCCCCTCTATTCGACACTGGTCAGGCCGCATCTGGAGTACTGTGTCCAGTTTTGGGCTCCCCACTACAGAAAGGATGTGGACAAATTAGAAAGAGTCCAGCGGAGGGCAACAAAAATGATTAGGGGGCTGGGGCACATGACTTATGAGGAGAGACTGAAGGAACTAGGCTTATTTAGTCTACAGAAGAGAAGACTGAGGGGAGATTTGATAGCAACCTTCAACTACTTGAAGGGTTGCTCCAAAGAGGAGGGAGCTAGGCTGTTCTCGAGGGTAACAGAGGACAGAACAAGGAGCAATGGTTTCAAATTACAGCTGGGGAGGTCAAGGTTGGATATTAGGAAAAACTTTCTCACTAGGAGGGTGGTGAAGCATTGGAATGGGCTATCTAGGGAGGTGGTAGAATCTTCATCTTTGGAGATTTTTAAGGCTCGGTTAGACAAAACTCTGGCTGGGATAATTTAGGGGGAGTGGTCCTGCTTTTTAGCAGGGGGTTGGACTAGATGACCTCGTGAGGTCCCTTCCAACCCTATGATTCTATGATTAAGCGGACAATTGCTGCAGCCATTCAGTCTGGGGTGGGGCCCAGGGGACACAGCACAAGTTAAAATACAGATACATCAAACATATCCATAAGTTTCACTACAGATATGGCACATGCACATAATATCATCATACTTAGCAAATTATAACTTCACTAATGGTACCTGACATGGCCTATCTCATATGGATTATTGCAATTATTGACATATTGATATTAAATATTATCAGAAATGGTCCCCATAATCCAAACAGCATCACAGGGGGTCTAGGTTGGATATTAGGGAAAATATTTTTAGCAGGAGGAGGTGAAACATTGGAATGGGTTACCTAGGAAGGTGCTGGAATCTCCATCCTCAGAGCCTCCCCCCACTTTCTGGGCTGGTCCTGGGCACGCTTATCCAGGCATCTGTGATCTCTGAGCTGGATTATTAGCTCACAGCATATCCCTGGAGCTCCTCACTGAATGGCCAGTCAAGGTCCAGGTTTCCATGCTAAGCTGTCCCCTGCTCCACAGGAGGCTGGATCCCAACACTGTGTTCTGCTGGGACAGTGGACTTGCCAGTCCCAAGAGTGAGATGTGTGAGTGCTGGGGTCAGAGCTGCCCTGGCCACCACCCATGGCTGTGGGTCCCTCTGAGAGCTGGGCGTAATAGGTGTGACCCTGACCAAGCTGCAGCCTCTTTGCCGTGTGGCTGTGGACGGGGAGAAGGAACCCAAGTTCTGCCGGCGAAAATGCAGGGGTTGCTTGGGGATGGCAGTCGTGAGTTTAATGGCAGGGAAAGGAGAGTCCTGGGCTCTGCTGATTTGAATCTCATTAACCAGCATGCTTTGCTACCTCAGGGTGCATCTACACTAGTAAATTAAGTCGATTTAAGCAGGCTTAAGTCAATTTAATTTACTCTGCGTCCACACTGGAGTTTCCTTAAGTCGACTTAAGGAAATTTAAAGTCAACTTTATAAAACCTACTATAAAGTCGACTTTAATGCTTAAGTCGACTTCTTAAGGGACCGCAGGGGTCCCTTCTTTCCAGGGCAACCATGGGTTTTTGCTGGCACAGCTGCCCTCCAGCTCCCGGGAAGCCTCCAGAGGCTTCCCGGGAGCTGGAGCGCGGTCCCAGCCAGAAGGGAGCCGCAGGGCTCCGTTCTGACCCAGACCTCTGGGGTCCTGGAAGAAAGGAGCCCATGCTCCCTGTGACCGGGGCCTCCTGGGATACCCTCCTGGACGTGCAAAAATCAGGGCAAGCTGCAAAACCGGGAGCCAAACTCCCCACACACTGATGGGTAGTACTTAAACCAGTCTCCCTATCAGTCACAACCAGGCTTCTGGTTCCCCACACTGGGTACCAAGAAATCTGTCCAAAATAGAAACAGCTCCCTTTATTGCACTCCAGCTCCTCTGGCTCCCACTTAGCTGCACGGTCCCTTAAAGATATAGGTTCTCCTGACCCCAAAGGGCCCGCCACAGCACACAGAACAATATAGGTTTGGATCTTACCCAAAATACC
>ML688452.1:969-17662 GCA_007922175.1 Pelusios castaneus
TACATAGTGGCATGATGATATTTACTGCCTTATAACACATCCCTTTCCTAATGGTTCCCTTCATTCTGTTTGCTTTGGAGACTGCTGCTGTATGTTAAGCAGATGTTTTCACAGAACTATCCACAATGGCTCCAAGATCTCTTTCTTGACTGGTTATAGCTAAATTAGACCTCTTCAGTTTGTATGTACAACTGGGATTTTTTACGGGAGTCTGAGATCCAAGAAGGATGGTAAATGATGTCTAGGACAGCCAGAGAACTTTCATTTCTTCATTCTTTTTTAATTAGACTTGGGAAACATTTGGTCAATTTGGATCTCTGCTTGGATTATTAGCACCATACAGCTGCGATTCACTAGCCACATCCCGTCAGCGGGCAATGGACTGTATTATCTGTCTTCTCCGGATAGAAGGTGAGGACATCATGAGCAGGTATAAGTCACTCTTCACCTTCTTTCACCGTTCTAATGTTCATCTTTCTTGCTTGCTTGTTTGCTTTTCTAGTGGCATTTAGATATCAGTAGTGACACCTTGTAAATATCGAGCTCAAAGAGAAAATTAAGTTATGTAAAGAACAAAGCACACTTTGGGGAACGATACAAATAAAAAATAATCTTCATACAGGAAGATAACTGCTAAGTTCCTTAGGACTTCTCTACACAGGACACTCAGGAAGAGGTTCTATTTCATTAATCATTACAGTACTTTTTCTCCTCTTCTCCATTCCAGTGAAGCCCATGAGCCCGGGCTCCGCGGAGGGGGAGTTGAGGTGTCTCCGAGAGGCACTAACAGCTACAGAATCTGACGCTCTGTTGGAGGCAACTTCCAAAATGGCTAAGGTAACTGACTATAAAAGCTTGTGTGGGTGTCCTAGAGACTGGACATCATTCATTTGACATTGTTTTATGCTTTCATGATGTTCTCCATAGTTGGAGTGGGCTTCTGGAGCGGGACATACATTGCTAATAATTGGTCAGTTGCTTTTCATAGATGTATGCTACGAATGTCATGTAAAAGCCAAATCTCACCAAATGTTACACACCCATGTGCATACATCTATCTGTCCATTCATCCAGGGAAAAATGACTGTGTTTTTGGAACATCAAGCTGAGAAACCACCCAGTCTTCACTTTGTCTCCTTCCGTGTTCGTCTTAACATGTATTTGTGTGCATGTCTCTGTGTACATAATTTTATATTTGTGAAAAGATCCAGTATATAATAGAATAGAAATGAGAAATTTATATCCTGTCTATCCAATACCCTCTTGTGCTAACTGTGCAACAGAGTCTTTGTATCTAACCTGAATATAGACATCTTTAGAATATAGGAATGTAGGAACTATACAGATTCTAGAGGGAATTTCATCCCTTGGTGGCTGTAATCACAGATGGTCAGCCAGACGTGAGTCTAATTAACAATTTGCTGATGCTTCTACCTTTTTCCATACAGATTTTAGGTCTTCATGTTTAAAAGTCCCGGAGCAGAGTATCATTGCCGTCTCTCTCGTTTCTGATTTGTTCCCAGGTTGTTAGTAAGTACTTTCCCACTGAACAGGCCACAGACTTTATTGAGGCCACACTGGACAGCATGTCGTCTTCCAGCCCAACCTGTGCCAGGGCAGCTGGTCTGTGGCTGAAGACCATTCTGAGGGAGTGTGGCAATGCCATGCTGGACAAGGTAAAATTAGAAGCTGGAGAGGTTTTCTGCCTGAGCTCTGGGCTTTTAGATCTTTGCCCTCGTGTGTAGTGAACAGAAGTCTTCCTGTTTCTCTCCCTTGGGCATAAAGTCGATGCCATCTCAGTTCCTAGCCTGAGATAGGCAATAACAGAATCGACTGCAGTGGACAGAAAAAATCCAAAGGAAAAGGAAGATGGCGGGTAACTTATTTGTCTAGTTGTTTCCACAGTTTTCATCCATGAAAAAAACTAGAATGGATAAACTAGAATAGGACAGAATAATTGGCACACGGACGCATCCAGTTATTAGAATGTCTGTGGCTGAGGACTATGTAGCTAAAAATAGCATCCCCAGTCAGTCTGGAGCCTGGGCTCTGAGACAACCCTGTCCCTTGCTGAGTTTCTGGACCTGGGCTCTAGCCCAAGAGGGAACATCTACACTTTTATCGCCATAGGGCAAGCCCATGGGCCCAAGTTGAACTGGGCTCTCTGAGACTCATTGCTGTGGGATTTTTTTGCTGTATTGATGTACCCTTTAAGAACAGAAGGAGGGAGGGAGAAAACTGTAATGTCTTTGGGATTCACTATTTTTCACTATTGCTTTCTTTCTGGTGCCCAATTCATCAGAGCTAGCACTTCAAAAATCTAAAAAGGCTGGTGAGCGGCTTCAGGACACGGAGCAGCACTTACCTTCACAGCAGAACTGTCATGTTTGCATGGTGGTTTGAAGATAAATGGCTGGGACTGAATATTAGAGGTGGTCACCTCTTCATAGTTCCACACATTGGCCCACTGAATTTAAGACATTTGCAAATATTGGGCACAGTTCATGAACGGTGCATCCTTCAAGGCAAACAGTCAGATCTAGCCTCTTTAATCACACCTGCAAATCTGGCATGTAGTTTGTGCACACAAACTGGCTAATTTAAAGGACGGGGGGCACCTCCACATTACATTACCTGGGCTATCCCTGTTCATTTTACAGCCAGCCTTAGGCAGAGGTGTGTATAAGTTTTGTGCGTTAAAGTTATGTAGTCACTTTTGAATATTTCTTTCTTAGAGGGATACATTTCTAAGAAGGTAGCAAATCGCTAAACTGCCAAATAATGGTTTTGATTGAGAAGAATGAATGGAGAGAATAAAAAAAAGACACTTGTTTCTGGTTTTGTTCTTTCCAGGTGCCAGATATCCTGGGCATAATATACATCCGCCTGCCTACTGTCCAGCAGGTCAGCTTGAGGCAGTTCCTGATGGAGGCAGTGTGCATTCTAGCTCACCATCACCTAGAGGCAGTGATCTCCAGCCTCCTCAGCAAACAGCTGCCAATGGACAGGTAGGTATCGCAGCTCCCTCGTTCATCTTGGTGAAAACATGGACCCCACAACTTCAGTGGGAGATGTAGGGCTTCATTTAAGCAGCAGATGGTTTGGAATAATTCCTATAGGTTAATAGCCTGTGGGAAGGTCCAAGACCATGCCAAGGGGGAAGGTGAGGAGAAATTCAGTGGCGCTGTTTCCATTTATTAATAGCTGCTTTGGCCTCTTAAAGACCCATCTCTACTGGCATAACTGGAGTGCATTGTTGGAAACAGCTGCGTAGCCAGACACCTGACCTGACCCGCGCCCTGGAAATTAGCAGTGGCTGTTGTGGTAGCATGACATCTTCAAGTCCAAATCCCTGGATAACTGGAAAGAATAGGGCCAGTGTTATCATAAGATCCCCACGTGGTATGAAGTTGCCATCCTTGTGGCTTAAAAACTGGATTGGAAGCAGATTCATCATTTCATTCAAAGATCTCAGACTGAGTTATCAGTGTTGGAATCCAGCCATCTTCTCTCTGAGAATCTCTTTTGCAGCATTTATGAAGAGGACAGGGATGGCCATGAATATTCATCTCATAGTTGTACATCCAATTAAGAGGAATATGTTTTTTCTTTCATCCCTTTGCCTCCTAAGCCCTAGATCTTTGGGAGCCACATGCTCAGGGGTTAAAGTAAGGGGGAAACGCACTGGAACGCAGTTCCAGGGCCCACAAATTTGAGGGGCCAGAGTTCCAGGGCCCCTAAGGATAGAAAAATCCAGTGGAACGCATGTTCCACCCTACCCTGGGTGCTGGCAGATCCTACGCACCACTGTTGTTAATCACAATACTTATTGTGTTATGCTTTGTTTCCGACAATAATTGCTATAGACATAAACACCGTATAAAATTATAAATATTTTTATGGAGTGATAACGGATGCATGTGAAGTGGTTGCAAATGCCTATTGGGGCTGGGACCTGCACATGCATGAAATGGGCCCAGACTATACGGGAATGGAGCCCAGAGATTAGGAGGGTTCTGGGGTCCATCAAATTATACTTTAACCACTGCGACATGCTCATAATTCCATAGTTACTGGAAAGTGGGGGGTGGGAAAGGGACCGAAGCTGGGGCTTGGTGTCCGGTCCTTATATATAACATTCTAAAGTCTAGTATTAATGGTTAGACTGCAATAAGACTAAGTCATTTAGCCTAATTACAGAATCATAGAAGACAACGGTTGGAAGGGACCTTGGGAGGTATCTAGTCCAAGCCCCCGCTCCAAGAAGGACCAGCTCCAAATAACTCATCCCAATCAGGCCTTTGTCAAGTCTCACTTTAAAAACCTCCAAGGATATAGATTCCACCACCGCTCTAGTTCTGTAAATGGACACTCAATATTTAAACATGACGAGCGTATAAGGAGGACAGCAATCCTAACTTACTCCTCATAGGCAAGGAGAAAACTCTTTACTTGAAATATGATGCCTTCAGTCTGAGTCACAAGAGTATCCAGGGGTGACGTGTAACATCTGTTAAATTTCAGTGACACCGCTGAGCTGTGGAGATCTCTGGGTGGAGACTCCTTGCTTGCCACTCAGGTCCTTCAGGTCCTTATGGAGAAAATAAAGACCCCAACAAGCCAAGAAGGCAGCGTCTCCTCTGAGATTGACCTTTACGGGCCTTTCGCAGCTGCTGAACCACTCACAGTAAGTTCTGTGACAGACGCAACTTTCAAGCTTTTCTCCATCCTATGACAGTCCTGCTGATTGAAAGCCATACAGCCACTTCTCCTTCGTTGTATTGTTTCCCTGAGTCCTGCATTGCTTTCTGTGGAACAAATATGTCAGCTTTAGACTACATGGCTGATTGACTTGATATCTAGCAATTAGACAGCCTTTGAACCAGATGTCTCACAGTGCTTTGTAAATATTCCTTAGGACTCACAAAATGCCTTGGTAGGTCACACACATTTTTTTCGATGAGGGAAACTGAGGTACAGGTGAAGTGGTTGGTTTCAGTCATTCAGCAAGTTAGTGTAAGGAGTGAGAATTTAGTATAGCGGCTATTGAAAGGGAGGAAGGTGTGATGGTGTTGAGAGAGACCTCTTTTTTTCCTGTGCTTTCCTTCCAGGCAACATGTGCCCTCTTTGAGGTGGTGTCAGCATTGCAATCGAGGACAGCCGTGCAGAAGCTGCTCCCAGAGCTGTTCGTTATTCTCCTGCAGCAGGTCAGCCGAACCCTGGAAGAAGAGATGCCTTTGCCCAGGATGAGCAGCCGGAGGAGGCTGTTCCGAAAAGGGCCACAGCTATGTGTGGGCAACCCTTGCAGGTAACTAGCGGCAAGGGAAAGAAACAAAGAGAATTCCAACAGGGTTGTGTGACACTTCTCAGGGATTTCCAGGGTTGTGAGGCACCTCGTCACCACCTGCCCTTAGTGTGAGGCTCTCGTCTCTGTGTTTGCTCTGAGTCAGCTCCCAGAAACCAACAGACTCTGGCAGCACAAGCCCCTTCCTTGTCTCTGTAGGCCTCACTCTCTTTGTACAGCTTGATGATAGGCACACACCGACCCCCAAGTCCTCTGACTGTTCCGTATCATGTCCAGCCCTTTGTCCACTGAACACCCACAGAATTACCAGGCTTGCTGTTCCCAATGGAATGTCAAACACCAGCTTATTAGTTATACTCTAGAATATAGCTCTGCAAAACACACAGCACTTAGATATATTTATAGTGAAAACAAGAATAGGTGTCTTATCAAAGAACAGAGATTCCAATGATAGCGAGTAAGAATATTGGCAAGAAATGTTATTTGTAAAATAAAATCATAACATGTTCCTAGAGACAAAACTTAATTCACAGGTTAACCTCCTAGCTAAAGAAGTTTCTCACTCCAAGTTCTCTAATGCCCCAGGGGAGACCCCTCTTTCATGAATCAAATTCACTTCCCATTTACTTCCTAGGGGAAGGGTGTAAGGGTGTGTTCTTTGTCACCCAAATATACCAGAACAGATCTTTGATGTGTACCTGATAATAGTGTCCCCAACCCTGTTTACTTTTTCCTGTTACTTTCCCTTCTTTGAAGTCCTCACAATCCTTCATTAGGATTCAGTTCAGACTAGTTGGAGGCGGGGGGAATTGTGTACCTTATAATACTTCATGGGCATGCACACAGACAGAGAGAGAAACATTTCTTGCCTGAAAGAGAATGTACTTTTAATCTTTTCTGGTGACCAGTCCCCAGACACAAACCTTAAGAACACAATCTTCAATTTACATATGTCATTCCTTATACAACATCCATGCATGCATGTCACAGTGATATTGGGGACAAATGTGACCTTGACTTTTAATTGGAACTCACCTGGTACTATCCTAGTAAACTTTAAAAGTGGCAGAGAGCTCAGCATCTTCCCCATTGCACTTGCGTACATGGGGGCTGAGCAGGACAGGGACAGGGGCAGGGTACAGGAGCGGGGTGGGCAGGGCTGTGTCCTGCCCTGTGGGTAGACACGCCAGGCTCTGGCTGTGCCAGGTACCCTGGGAGGGAGGTCAGTGGGGAAGCCCTGGGGGCCCTTTAAGTCGACTTAGGGCCACCCTGAGTCTAAACTGGCTTAAGTCAACTTAAGCAGTAAGTCAACTTAAAACATGTTACACCCCTACCTATTTCATGAACACAGACCACACGGAGATTTTCTTGCTTCTAATCACTACGGTGAAATCTGTTTACAGTGATTTACTCCTCCCTCTAATGCATGGCACCTTCACCATGTATCTCAGCTTTCTAACCCTTTCTCCAAAAAGCAGAGAGCAGGTGGGGAAAGTGTTTCCACCCAGAGAATTTCCTTTGTCAGGCTCTCCTAGCTTTTTGTCTCTCTGTTTCTCTCTTTTTGTTCCTCTCAAAGCACTCCTTCCTGTGTCCGTTTATACAGTTTCCCTGTCAATGGGCTAATTGCTTAGTTGACTCACTAGCCCCAATGTGGCTTGGTCATCATGTACCCCTCTGTCCACGTTGGCCTTTCTCGCTGGGACTAATCTGTACTAATGATGACCAGAGCGCTGGCTCAGGTGCATGTCCTCAGCACTTTGTTACATCATCTCTGGAGAGGTGGCCCGGAAACGTCCGTTCGTGATCAGAACACTTTATGACCCCAGCTTTTGGATCTGGTCGTGTGTCTTTTCCATGTCACTGAACTCGGCTAGTGCCCGTATTCCCTACTGATAGGAAAAATGTCTGGAAAATTTTGTCCCTAGCAACAAAAGCCTCTGGTATCGAATCCTTCCAGGCAGAGTCGGCATCGATTCCTCCAGGCAGAGCTGCGGCCAGGGCGTGGCAGCGGGAGGGGGGGAAAGGGTCACAAATATGTCCTCCCACAGGCCTATATGGGGCCCACAATGGGCCTTCGCCTAGGGCCCCTAGTAGCCAATGGCTGCCTCTGCTTCCAGGGACAGTGGTATCCCTGGTACTGTCAGGGGATGAACTGTGGATGAACAGCACACCTGACAATTTACCCGGGTTTCCTGACTCTGCTCATGCTGCACCTTACTACTGACGGCTGCAATTCTGCCCCTCTCTTTCTCAGGCTTTCCATCGAAGCATTAGATGCCGTGCTTTCCAAGGGTGTGAGTGAGAGACTGATGGGAACACTCAGGAACCAGAGAACCTGGATTCTTCTTGAGAATCCTGAGACTCACCATGAGGGGGTGTGTCTGCTGGTCAGGTAAGAGACCTAGGAGTGGTCATTTCGTCCTTGGGGATCAGGAGCAAATAGAGTGGCTGAGAGGGAACTTTCAGTTTGTAACTGTGAGGAGGGTGCCCTGGGCTGGAAACGCACAGCTCTCACTCCTAGCTAAGACAGTGGTAAGATCAGAGCAACCGAGTTTTTGAAGTAAGCAATCTATCCCACTTTTCTTCCAGCGCTCTGCTAAGATCTGAGTTTATAACACCCGAGATTGTACAGAGCCTCCTCCCGTGGATGAATTCCCCAAGAGAATACGGGCGTGTCACCAGCACAGCTCTCTTTGCCCAGGTAAGATGGTGCTACGAGGAGCAGTTTCACCATTAGGTGCTGTCGGAGGTATGTTTTCCTTTGGGGCGTTGTACAGAGCAGTTCATAGGAGTCATTGTAGTTTTAGATAGTAGAATGGGTGCTCCTTTATATAGAGACTTCACAGGGAACTTCACTACATCTTTCTGAAACCTTGTCTCTGTTATGTTAATTGATGTCATTGCCCAGACTAGCTACACGCCAACTTGGACCGGTTGAGAGGGAGAGTGAGAGAGACACAGACATGTTTTGAATGACTGGATCTCTTCTGCCAACCCCTAGTGCTGATACTAGCCAACAGCTCCTGATTTTGGTCTTCCTTCTGAATGAACCCAATGTCCTAATATTATAAAACGAGCAACATATAAATATATTGCCATCTATCTTGGGTTCTTCTCCCTGTAGTATCTGAATATCTCTCAGTCTTGAATATATGTATCCCCACAGCACTCCTGTGAGGTCGGGAAGTTCTATTTTCCCCATTTTACAGACAGCGAAGTGATGCACAGAAGGGCTAAGTGATTTGCCCAAGATCATACAGGAAGTGTTTGATAGAGCAGCAAATTGAACATGGGTCTCCTAGATCCTAGGCTACTGTGCTAACCACTGGGACTTCCCCCCTCTACATCCTTACTCTAACATCTGCACCATGTTTCCCATTTTTATTTAGCAACTATCCTAGGGGCTCTTGTGAGTCTAAGCAAAAGAGTCTGTCTGGGCCTGTGATGGGCTGTACTTTGCCTTTGCAGCTCCTTACAGGCACCCCGCTGCCCTACTACAGCCTGCCCTAGTAAAGGAGTCCCAAAGGTGGGTTCTCCAGGCCTGCCAAGAGAGGCCTCATGGGAGCAGCCAATCAGAACCCAGCAGGCTCAGATAAAAGGACCTTAGCAGTTCAGTTCCTCGCAGAAACTAGACTGCAAGGAAGGAGGCTGGACTCTGGGCACAGGAGCTCAGGGGGTAGTCAGAGTTTGTTTCTGGCTGCATTTCCTCAAGATATGTTTGCAGGGAGAGAATTTCTAAGAACTTTAACCCAGAAGTGTGGGGGGAGCTAAAAGTGGCCCAATAGGAAGAAGCAGAAGTGCCTAGCTGGTGTTTATAGGGTCTATGAATCCTCAGTAATGGGGTTTCCTACCCAGATGCAGAGCTGAAGACCCTAGTGAGGGCAGCGGAATTGTTCTTTACTACCCCAGAAGGAGTTCATTTACACCAGAAGACCAAGGCATGGAACACACAGAGAGGTTGGCTGGCAGGGGTGAGAAAAGGTCGGTGGTACCATATCCAGCCTCTAAGAGGTGCAAGATGTGAGTGACCCCCTTTACAGTGGCCCAAAGAAAAGCTCCCTGGTTTTCAAGACATTACTCATTTGTGAGGAATAATAAAGTTACAGTTACATTCTCAGTCTTATTCCAAAGGGGTAGCCGTGTTAGTCTATTGTAGAAAAACAACAGAGTCCTGTGGCACTTTTAAAGACTAATAGATTTATTTTAAAGACTAATAGATTTATCGTCAGACGCTTTGAAGTGGGATTTTCTCCCATGAAAGCTCATGTGATAAATAAATCTGTTAGTCTTTAAAAGTGCCACAGGACTCTGTTGTTATTCTCAGTCTTAAAGAACATATTGGGACTAACAGACATGTTGATTGCATTTCAGCTAATGAGGGATCCGCTGCTCAGGGACAAGAAATTCCTGAAGTCCGTCCTAGGCGTCTTGGAAGCAAAATCACGTGACAGCAACAGCATTGTATGCCAGATGGCTGTAAGGGGCTTGGGAAATATCGTCTACGGGGCACCTGAGAAGGTAAGATAGACTACTAAGTAGAATGCAGCATAGCTAGAGAAACCAAGGTAAACAGTTGTGTAGGGCTTACAAATTCTGCTCTCTCACACACCCTGAGTGACCTCTTTGCAGTCAATACAGAGCAATCTGGATCCCTTGGTAAACTGGGCATAAGTAAACAATGACACTTAAATATGACCACTGTAAATGCATGCATCTAGGACTGAAGAGGATTGGCCATACTTGCAGGTTGGGAGATGCTATCCCAGGAATCAGTGACTCTGAAACAAACTTGAGAATCCTGGTAGATAATCAGCTCAACATAAGCTCCAAGTGTGATGTTGAGACCAGAAGAGCTAAGGTGACCCGTAATGGGGTAAACAGAGGGATTTTGAAGAAGAATAAAGAGGTTATTTAGCCTCTGTATTTGGCTCTGATGTGACCGTTGCTGAAATACTGTGTCCAGATCTGGGGTCCACAGTTAAGGAAGGATGTTGATAAATTGGAGAGGATTCAGAGAAGAGTCACAAGAATTATCAAAGGATTTGAAAATAGGCCTTTAATGATAGACTCACTGACAGAGTGATAGACTCACGAGAGGAGCAAAATCTAATTAGCTTTACAAAGAGAAGGTTAAGGGGTGACTGGAGGACAGTCTATATGTACCTACATGGAGAACAGATATTTGATAATGGGCTCTTCACTCCAGCAAACAAAGATATAACAAGGTTCTCTGGGAGAAGATGAAGTTAGACAAATTCACACTAGTAATAAGGCATACATTTTTAATGATAATTTTAATTAACCACTGGAAAAATTTACCAAGGGTCACGGTGGATTCTCTGTTACTAGCAATTTTAAAATCAAGATTTTTTTTTCTACAAGACATGTTCTAGTTCAAACAGAAATTATTGGGGAAGTTCTGTGTTATGTAAGATGTGAGACTGGATGATCAAAATAGTCTCTTTTGGCCTTGGAATCTAAGTCACTAAGGGTGCATCTACACTTACAAGTTAGATGGACTTAAAGAGGTATAAGTTGACCTAACTTACTCCCTGTCCACACGGGGCTTTTATTAAGTCGACTTAAGCTGTTCATTAAGTAGACTTATGGAAAACTTAAGTGTACTTAATAACACATAGTTTTAAGTTGATTGAAGGCTTAAGTCGATTCCTTAAATTGACTTAAACCAGTGTGGATGGGGATTAGCGCCTTAGTCGACCTTATTAAATTGACTTAATAGGGTAAACAAGGGTTATGTCTACACTAGAGAAAGTTAAGTTGACTTTGTTAAGTGGACTTAATAAGGTTGACTTAAGTTTTCTAGTGTAGATATAGCCTAGGAATCTAGCAATAGGATTACACAGATGTAATACGGTGCAGTGTTTAATTCATTGTAGCTAGCACCCAGTCTGAAATATAGCTAGAGGTCTCTGGCAAGCTGATGAAATTTGCAGAGCTTCATAACTGCTAAAGATAACATATAAATGTGATCAGTGATACGTGTTTTTAATGTCATATGTTTGTACAGGTGAAAAAGCACAAGAAATTTCTTCTGGGAGCACTAATCAGGGCCTCAAATAATAGTTTCAGTCCAGAAGTTGTTGGCGAGAGCATGAAGGCATTGGCCAAAATCCTAAAGGAGCTGAAGGAGAAGGACATTGGCTCGACCTTCAGAGATCTCACCACACTGGTCCAGACATACCTTGACAATGTATGTGAACAGAACTCTCCAATCCCTGTTCAACTGATCTTAATTAGGCTCCATTTACAATGCACGATGGAGACTCATTGTTTATGGCTCATGTCAGGGTGAAGAGATTTTAGTCCTCAGGGAAGAGGTGTGTTTTAAGAAGGAGAGAATTAAGATTTGGGCATGACAGCCTTCTCCCCACAATCTCACACTTCTGTTCATTTTTATTTCCATTGTGTGAGAATGGCAAAGGAAGTCTGAATACTAGGTTAGATGGTTTCACTTTCTCCAGCAGCAGAGATGACCACAAAAAGGAATATATGTTGCACAGTAGAGTGTGCTGGGCCTGTTCTATACCAGGGCTTCTCAATCATGGGTTCAGACTCAAAATTGGGTCACCAGAATGTTTCAAAGGCGTGTATGACCGGTGCTGTGGTTCCTGTCCCACAGGACTAGCTGGAAATGCCAGGGAGCTGCACATTTGAGAGCCAGGACTCCCAGGATTCCTGGCTCTCTGTCAGACAGACAGATCAGAAGCTGAGGGCCTGGAAGCCCAGGATCCCCATCAGGCTGCTCGATGGGCTGACAAGGTTGCTGGGTGCATGAACCAGCAAGGCTTTTAAGGCTGCCTAGCTTCTTGAGGAATTCCATCAAAATTGAGCTATCGCTGGGAAATATTTTGATGACTCAGCAAATTCTGACCAAAAACGGTTAATTCAAGTGTTCCCAAGCAGTTGTAGTTGGAATCCCTCTATTCCAGCCTAGAAGAGATGGCTCTGCTAGGTACATGGTTTGAGTGTCCTTTAGTTACCAACCTATGGGGCTTTCTTGACTGCAGGAGGATGATGGTGTTCGATCACAGGCATTTGTCCTGTATGGAATCCTGGCCCGCTCTGCACAGAAGAAATGGAAGACCTATTTCACCGGCCAGGTTCGAGAGAGCTGGGTTACACTTGTGCTGCACCTGCAGGACTCAAACCCCAAGGCTTCAAGGGTAAGAAATATAGTGACTTATTTACTAACCAAAAGGAATCTTTTCCCCAGCGCTAGTCCTACCTGCTGTGGAGGCCCAAATTCTCCCTTCAGTTCATTGCCCTCCTGCGGAGTCAGTTCCAGCCAGGGTGCTCCTTCGGCAGCCACACCTGCCTCCCCAGAGCCCAGGATAGGTCACGGCTCTGATCCCAACAGGAATATATTCCTGTCTGCCTCTGCAGGCCAGGCCTACACCCAGAACAGAGGAAAAGCCATGACTAGGCCTGGAGAAGCATCTTGCATTAATATATCTGTTCCAAAAAGACTTCCAGGTTCAGTGGATATACTCCCCCTATCACACTCATTCCTGCATGCTTTCTGGCCAGGTTTTCTTACAGGCGAATCCCTTGTATTACTGGAACAGATAAGCAATGAAGGAGATCAACTCTGTTTGAATGAACACATGGCTTGGTAGGGAACATGACATGGTGTAACCCTCTTTTCCAGGCATGCAAAGAAACCTTTTACCTCTGTGCCCCGTTTTTGGGCGGGAAGAGGCTGCAAATTATAATTAATGAGCACCTTGATGGCACAGAAGAACTGAAGCCTGAAGAGCTGCAGGTGGAGATATGCCGACACCTTGTGAGTGAGCTGTGGATCTGAAAGAGAGTCTTGATGACCGTGGCTTGTTGCGCTGTAGAGCTGTGGGGGATGGGTGTTGGCCAATGCAACTATTAAGAGTGGGATACGGGACTGAGATTGATGGGAAATATAAACCCTCCACAGATTCCCACTTTCCCCACTGCTAGCCAGCCACCTGTTCTTTCTCCTTTTTACTTGTGGTTCATAACAGCATATGCTGACAGGCAAAGGGCATTTGTAGCCAGAGAGAGCTCATGTGTTCCTGGTTTCCTCTAGGCCCAGGAGAATGAAAAGCTGCTGGAGAACCTGTACAAAACCACCATCAAGTACTTCAGTAGCAGCTGGGAAGAAATTCGGGTGGCTGCAGCCGAATTAGTTGGTGAGAAATGATGCTCAATATCCCCTTTTTGTATTCCCATTGAGGTAAACAAAAAATAATCCCATTGTACCATTAATCTCTGAGTGCCTCAGCAGCTTTCCACTATGTAAGTGGAGATGTTACTTTTCCCCTACCTCAGATGTGGTATTAGGAGAAATACATCAATTGCTGTAAAGGGCTTTGGGGTTGGTGCAGGGAAAGCCGGGTGCAGTCATTCAGAAATGACTAAGGGACAGAGGCTGGGACACTGTTCCACAGGGTGTGACTACACTTTGAGCTGGGGCATAATTCCCAACTTGAAGAGACCTCTCTCTCCACACTAGCCCTGATCCAGCTAGAATGCTGAAATAGAGAGTAGATGCGGTGGCAGGAGCAGCAGGAGGGACTCACCCATGTGAGGCAGGCAGGCGTGGTGGTCTAGTTCATCTACCAGTCACCTTGTGAGATCCCAGTGCAGAACTCAGTTATTCCTGGCCCCAGTCCTTTGCTCAGAGCTCCAGATCAAGACATTAGCCTGGGGTGTCTCCAGTAACTGACTGCAGTGGCAAGAGGAAGACAGACTGTTTACAGCAAATGGGTTTTTATTTACATGTTCCTTCAAAAACATTCTCTCTTATTCTCCTCAGTGAGCATTTCTGACCCTCAGCTTCTCTAGTGTCTTCTAGCTCTCCCTTCCATCCACTGTAAGAGAAGCCAAAGGCCTGCCTAGGGGCCAATATCACTGTGCACTTAACAGTGGAAGGTTTATTTGTATTATTATGTATTTATTATTGCACATTGTGTATTTAGGCATCATCCTGGAATACACGGACACCCAGCGTATGAAATGGCTGGCCATGGAAAATTTGCTGACCTGTAAGTAATAAATGCAGCTGAAGTCCTGTTCCTTAGTGAGTTATAAAAGAATTTAGAGACAAGCACTACTCGAACTACAGGTGCAGAGTTCTCCAGCCACACACCAAAGGGCAGATTGACGTTTGCCTGGGAGAAATCAGCGTTAGGTTCCGTTGAAGCTGCAGGTCTGATGTGAGTCAGTGCGTCTCCTGGCTCTCCTGGTCACGCCATCTCCCCATCCAGTTCTAGCCTCTCTCGAGATTTAATTCGCTCCCTGTGAGCTGCCCAGATGAGGGAAGTTGTAGCCACTTTTTGCTCCCCCAAGCTCCTCTCCAGCAAATTTTCTTCCATCAGGCGCTCTGTATATCAGATATAAACTGGTTTGGACCAGGCCTCTGTTTAGTTGCATGTTTCTGTGAGTTCAGGCTGTGGCTCCTGAATAGAGTTGGAAAAATAATGGGAAAGTGGAAGGTGTTGAGAAGGTGCTAAAGGCATTGAGATACTGAGTGAACATTCTTCCTTTTCCAACAAAGCTGGATGATTTTGGGTAGAGTCACGGTCTCACGCCCCAGTCTGGAGCATAGAAGGGGCCCAATGGAGGAACCTAACGCTTCGTTTGTAGTGGAGACCTTCTATAGCCTGGTACTCAGAGAGGACAAGTCTCCAGCTCTTTCAGGCACAGGTGACTCTATGAAAAGTGACCCATATTCATCTCTCCACTATTTTCCATCGCACGGTAAGGAGGGAGCCCATTTTCAGATTGTTGTGTCTGATCATTCTGCTCAGGTACTTCACGGTTCTGTGATCTCTCCTAGCTGTGTCTGAAAGTGTGTTCACTCAAGTGTCGCCCTCTGTAATTTCAGCTCTCCGGATCCTGCAGGAAGACCCGAGTCCCGCTGTCCAGCTGGCAGCAAAGCATTTGGGAACTGCAGTTGAAGGAAGACAAAGAGAATAAGGTACTATCGCTCCCCGAAATGAGAATAAGAGAGAGGGAAAGAGAGGCAAGCGCAGCACTGACCGGTATTAGCAGTTCTCCTACTGCTCAGATACTGTCAGTGAGAGAAGAGTCAGGCCCTGTAAAATGGCCTCTCTTGGTTTATTACTCAGAGCGTTTTCTTTATTTGCGTGATGGACATGTAGTCTCTGGACATGCCCCGTGTAGCATGTACATGATACGACTCGCCCAAGACTCTTTACTACAGTAAGAGCCAGCGACTGGCCCAGATTTCAAACACACCTTAGCTCTCAGCTCAGGGCTGTTCTCAGCTATGCTCTCTCGTCTCTGCCATTTCTCCATGGGGGTTGCTGGAATATTATGCGCTGTCTGTGCCATGGGTCCCCTGGAACTCGTGTGAGAAGTTGGGGGCACACCAGGACACGTGCTGGCTCTGTACCTGTTGGGGATTTGCACAGGCTGGGGGAATTCCTAGCTGCCCACTTAGGGCAGCTTTATGACTACTTTGCCCTGCTCCATTGTAACAGACGCAGCATGGGCCACTAGGTACCCAAAGGGGAGCTGACATCTAACCTCTCCCCTCTTCATGTCATTTTTAGCAGTCTGAGTCTCCAGGTTTGGAAAATTCAGTTAACGGACATAAAGTTGCCATATGTCAACCAAAGGCCAAATATGCCTTTAAACATCATTCCCTTGTGTTTAACCCAACCTCCATCCCCACCGCACCTTGAGTCAATCGGGGCTGGTCATGGGTTTGATACGACTAACTCGAGCTCAGTTTTCAAACTCGAGGCCTAAAGTTAGAGACCGAAAGCCGTACTTGGGACCCAAACATCTCTTTCAAGCATCTCGGAGTTGATAGAGGTTTAGGTGCCTTAACTAGCATTTCTGCAGGCAGCTGTTATGGGCATTGAGGCGTCCAACTGCAGATTCTGGTGCTTAGCTGTAGTCACCTAACGCCTTTCCTGTGTTTGCATTGCCTGATCGGATGAGCTGCTGAGTGTCCTGAAACTCCCACTGCAGCTTCTGGGAGACAAGGGGGCCCGGCCCTTCAGGGCAGGCACCCGGCAGCTATAACTCATCATCCAAAGTGAGCTACTGGAACCCCCTCCTCTGATAAAAAGATCCCTGAATTGTCAGGATTTTTGTCTCCCTCACCACACCACTCTCCACTGTGCTGTCCCCCTGGGTTCGGGGCCTGTGAGGATTCCCCAGGCAGCCGTTAGCAGAGGAGGGTGAAAGGCAGAGGAAGTCTGCGATGTCACAGCCGTAGTTCTCATTGCAGAGATAATATCCCTGTGACAGTAGAATATCAGAAAGAGATCAGTGGAGCCCTCTATTGAACTAACATCTTCTGCTAATTTATACGTCATGATATTAAACAACATGGACCCCAACCCGGCCCCCTTGGGCTCC
>VOCT01085543.1:0-13311 GCA_007922175.1 Pelusios castaneus
GTCATCCTCGGAGACCCAGCATACCCACTGATGCCATGGCTCATGAAGCCGTACACTGGGAACCTAGATCGCAGCAAGGAGCAGTTTAATTACAGATTGAGCCGCTGCAGAATGACTATGGAGTGTGCCTTCGGCCGTTTAAAAGGGCGCTGGCGATGTTTGTATGGGAGGCTGGAATTGGCAGAGTACAACATCCCTGCTGTGATTGCATCGTGCTGTGTCCTTCATGACATTTGTGAAAGTAGGGGAGAAAAGTTTTCCCCGGGGTGGGCTATGGAGGCACAGCGCCTCGAGGAAGCATACGAACAGCCAGCCACTAGGAGTATTAGGGGGGCCCAAGGAGAAGCTGCTTGCATAAGGGAGGCACTCAGGGACCATTTCAATGATGCCCTCCCCTAGTTAACTTCCAGGACACATCAGGTGCACCTTATGAGATTTTCTATGTGTACAAATAAAGCCAGTCTTCAAATTATTTCTCACTGTTTTTATTAAAACCTAAAGGGGGGGTTACAGGTGGGTGTAGCTGTGGGTCTCTAAAAAGTAGCTCTGCGGGGGACTGGATTTTGCAGTGTATCAGGGGGATGGGTGGCCTTCAAAGAAATTCTTTGAAGGACTACAGGGTGTGGGAGACAGACACGGCTGAACTGTATGGAGTGGAGCCTGTACATTAATCGCCTGGGTCTGCAAAGCAATCATGCCCTTGAGCAGTTCTGTTTGCTCCTTCATCACGCTTATCAGTTCATCCCTGTGTTTCTGCCCCCTCTGTTGGGATTCCTCTCTCCAGGCTCGATTCTCCCTCGCGGATTCCTGTGCTGTTTTCAGTAGGTCCTGAAACATATCCTCCCTGTTTCTTTGAGCACACTGCCGAATGTTTCTCATGTGGTCAGCTGGGGTAGACACTGGCCTTGTGAAGGTCGAATCTAAAAATAATAATAATAATAAAGCTGTTGTTAACACATAGCCTAGATAACCAATGTAACCTTCCAGTAGCACATTCCACTGGAAGGTTCAAGGCTGTCAACATCCTATGCTTCGCTGAAGCGGACAAGGTACGTCCTAATAGAAAGCTTACTAGGGGCTAACATTCTGCACAGGGCACACAGATGGAACCCGATATCTCTCTCCTCAGAGTGCCCCTGCCAGCTAGAATACATATCCTACATGCCACCAGTTGCAAGCCAGGACCGTATGCTGCTGCACTGTGTGCTGCCATGGTTCCCAGGGCTGTGCTTTGCAGCTGGCGAGGCAGAGTATCCGCCTTTGGGAGCGTAGACACAAACGCTCTCCCATCTAACCTGAGTAGTAGGCTCTGGAGGTACATCGAGGAAACCTTTACTGACCTAAATAGAGGTGATTTTTTGACAATCACTGCTTGTGTTGATGCACTTCTAATGAATGCAGAGTAAAGAGCGTGCACAGTGGGGACCGACACAGCAAGCACCCCAGCCCTGGACAATGATATTTTAGCAGGAGCCATAGCTGCACAAAACAGAAACTTACCGGAACCCCCCTCTGCCGCCTCAGAGGACACGCTGCAATTCATGTCTTGGGTGGACGTCTGAACGGGGGTGCAGAAGAGCTCCTGGCTACACGCTGTTGCACTTTCCTCCAGGTCATCCTCCATCTCCTCCTCCTCATCAATCACATCCTCATCCTGCTCGGGTCTGGCATTCACTGGATGGGGGGGGGCAATGTGTCCACGGGACTCTTTGCAGTGGTTGTGGGGTCCCCACTGAGGATCGCTTCTTTCTCCTTATAGTACCTGCATGTAGCAGTCGCTGATCCAGAATGGCGGTTTGCCTCCTTCGCTCGGTGATAGGTTATTCTTAGCTCCTTCACCTTTGATCTGCACTGCACAGTGTCTCTATCATAACCTCTCTCTCACATGGCCTGAGAAATTATGCCAAATGTATCATAATTTCACCTGCTGCCGCGTAGCTGCACCTGCACAGCGGACTCTCCCCAGATGCTGATCAGGTCCAGCACCTCTGCCGTGCTCCAAAGGGGTGCGCGTCTTCCACGACGGGCCGCTATTGCTACTGATGATCGGAGCTGCACTCCATTCCACGAGGAAGAGAACAGGAAGTGAAACAGACGAGAAATTCGAAAATCCCGGGAATCTGATCAGGGCGGGGACAGTTTCGTCACGGCCACAGAGCGGGTGGGGGGAAGACCAGAGAGACGACTTTGGAATGCTGGGACAGTTCCGGAGGCCAATCATTGCGCGGTAAGCATACACACAAGTGGAAAGGCGCAACAGCTGTTCCGCATTAACTGCTACCACCCTCGTCGAGGTGGTTTTTGTATTGCGCTACAACAAGGCACTTAACGCGCAACAGCCCTATTGCACGTGTATACGCTATTGTTGGTATCGTGTGGTAATGATTGTTAATGCGCAATAAAGTGATCGTGTGTACAAGGCCTTTGTTAAAGTCAACTTAAATTAACAAGTGTAGACATAGCCTAAGAGAGGAGTAATATATAAGTACAGACCAGAACTCTATACATACCTGTCTGATATCATGGCTGGGCAAAGGTACTCTCAGGTGGGTGGGTATTGTAAATAATGGGCCAAATCCTCAACTGAAGTAAGTTAACATGAATCTATTCTATTGGATGGACCTATGATGATTTGCACCAGCTAAGAACCTGGCCAAGATTGTCTGAAGCCATTATAGTGAATAAAAGTAAACAAAATCTACTGTAATATTCTACAAGAATATACTTATCAGGAAAAAAGCACTTAAGACACTGAAGGGTGATTTTTTAATGGGCTTCAATGAGCACCTGCAGTATTTATTTAAACACTGTGCTCAGGTAAAGCTCGCACATGCTAAATGGATAATTTTGCCTCCTTTTTACCTATAAACAGGCAGTTAGATTGTGTATAATATTCTCTTTTGGACCTGTAATTGTGGACTTTTGCACAAAGCAAATGAATACACCTACAAATTGCAAGCTTTTGAAAAGTAGTACATTTTATACAATATAATGGGAATTAGAGATGGAAAATACTTAAGCCATCTGAAATAGTCCATCGCCTTACCAGTAATGAGGTTTCACTAGTTTTCTTTAGAGACTCTGAAAGCTTCCATTGTTAGGATTTTTTCCCTAATGTTTATCATAAATGTATTTTTTTATTTCACCCAGTTACTCCTAATTCATCCAAATACTCCTTTGCTCAATGCTAGCTGGTTCCTCCCCATGTTATCACTGACTTTGCTTTCATTCTATTCCCATCTCAACTAGATGAAGACAACTATACTCCCGTTCGTTATTCACTATTTACTCAATCAGTAGATGTTTTAATTTATCCTCAAAAGTCAGGCTCCCCAAATCCTTAATTAATTTATGAAGAAAAAATACAAATTGTTACGTAAAATATTGTAATTAGATCTAATCAGTTTTAACATCTCCTTTATATCCTCACTTGCCTTGTTCTTCTAAGATGAATTGTATATAGTTGTGTACATAAGCCTTTTATTACCTTTGTGATAAGGAGTGAATAATATTTTACTCAAAGCTTTCCATTTACATTGACTCTGAAGACCTCGGCAGGGGGGAAAGATGTAGGTTAAGTCATGAAACTTCCATTAAAGCTCATGGCAAATGTGCAGTTAAAAATGCACAACTCTGAAAATCTAGGCAGCTTTCTGAATTTCTGCAGCCTGAGGCCAACCTGAACTCTGAGTCATCTTAAAATAGACTTTTGCTTTGTTTCAGATAATTTGATTAAATATTTAAAACCCAATAGATGGACAAAGAAGTACTTATAAAACTGAGCTCAGCTATGTGCATAAAATATTCAGCAGTACATTTTAGATAATTACACTAAAGTCTAGATGAATAAGTTCAGTAATGTACCAGTTTGTCTAAGATGGGTAACTCCCCACCACCACCATAAGCATGCAGGAGCCAGCAATAGGGGCAGGTCAAGATGGAGATGGTTTAATCAAGGTCAGGTAAGTGGTAGTGTCTGAATCCAAATCACAGCTTATACTCTGTTTCACATTCCTGTAGATTGTTCTCAGGAGATCTCCAGTAACTTGGGTTGTAGTCTAGGAAAACAGCTTTTCAGATCTTGTTTCAGATGGATGCATGCCATTTGTATTGACAAACCTTAAACCCTGGAGCTGTACTGAAATTACAAAGTCATAAAGTTGAAAGTCAGAAGGCACCACTGGATCATTTATCCCCTGTACCTCACTGACTCCGGCGTTCACTTGCTTGATCTGAATACTCGATCCACTCCCAGAACTGAAAGACAGACTCCCCCTTTTTCCAGTTTTCCATAGGTCCAGGGACATGTTTGAATCTGGGGATTTGGATCAAAACTGCCTGAATTTTTAAAGGAGTTTGCATTTCTTACATCTGCACAGTACCTATCACAGTTAGGATACTAATGGAATATAAATAACAATAATTCCAAGTTCTGCTTTGGCCCCATTTCATAGTGTAAGATGTGTACAAAGGAAAACTTCCACTACAGGAAGGTACTATAATGACAAGCCAGTCTACTCCTCATTTTGACTTACTTGGTGGTTGCCTTCAATTCATGAGGCTAGAGTCTTGGCAGGAAATACGTTCAGACAACACAGTAAATTTAATATAAGGTAAAGGACTCCATCAATTCGCTATTTCCATTGTAATGCCTGACCACCAGACATGCACATTTTAAGCATATTGTCATTTTACAACCTCAGCACCAGACAGTGGGCACTTAAAGTTAGTCGGACCAATTTGTGTGAGCCTAAAAAGACTTTTTTTGGAACACTCCTCCATCTCAAACATAGCCAACTCTTAGCTACAACAATCAATAACACTTGGTGGTTTTCATCTGCATCAAACACCAAAGATGTTTAGATAAAAATATTACCTTGCTCCCAAGAGCTCTACCTGATTTTCTGGCTCTGCAGAGCACTCATTGAAATGTTTCTCTACTGTTTAGATGCCAGTGCCTTTGTTTAAAGAAATTACAAGTTAACAGTGTGTGAGTAATCTTAGATTCATAATTCCAGGCCTACAGGTACCTTTGTGATCATCAAATCTAACTTCCTGTATAACATAGGCCATAGAATTTCCCCCAGAATATTCCTAGAAAATATATTTTGGAAAAACATCCAGTCTTGATTTAAAAATGGCCAGGGATGGAGAATTCATCATGATTCTTAGTAGATTGTTCTAATGGTTAATTAGTTTCAATGTTAAAAATGTACATTTTATTTCCAGTCTGAATTTGTTTAGCTTCAACTTCCAGCAACGGGATCATATTATATCTTTCTCTGTTAGATTGATGAGACCAAATATTGTTTCACATGCAGGTACTGAAAGGCTGTAATCAAGTTACCTCTTAGCCTTCTCTTTGTTAAACAAAATAGATTGAGCTCTTTGAGTCTATCATTATAAGGTGTGTTTTCTAATCCTTTAATCTTTCCCCTAGCTCTTCTCTGAACTCTCTCCAATTTGTTATCATCATCATCTTGAACTGTGGACAAGATAACGGGACACAGTATTTCAGCAATGGTTGCAACAGTGCCTAACAGAAGTAATATAACCTCTCTACTCATACTCAAGAGTTCCCCATTTATACATCCCAGGCCCGTTTAGCCATAGTGTCACTCTATACCACACAGCTCATGTTCTCTACCACAGCACCCAGATCTTTTACCACCATCCATTACAATCCGCAGATCTTTTTCAATGTCATTGCTTATCAGGATAGAGTCACCATCCTGTGGGTAGGACCTTCATTCTTTTGTTCCTAGATATATACATTTACCTTTAGCTGTATTAAAATGCATGTTGATTGCTTGACCCAGTTTACCAAGTGATCTAGATAGGAGAGGCATTTCAATCTCACTGGTAAATCAGCTAGAATGATTAGCTGCCCAGATTAGCATTAGAGATAACTGGTACAAGGGAGGGCTGAAAATAGATCTATGTTTTAGAAACCAGTTCTCTATGCAGTATTCCCTTCTCTGTCCCCCTGTACTCATATTACCAGCAGATGCTTGTTTTCATACTTACAAAGAAATAAACAATATGAAAACCCTGATATCTGGAGTAAGTCAACAAACCAAGGAGGAAAAAATTAAAATATATATAAATTATTATTATTTATTCTATGTTTTATGGTATTTATCTATAGAACCCAACTATAGTGGGGAACCAGTGTGGTAGGCACCATATAAACACATAAAAGACACATCCCTTCTTTTAAGAGTCTCTAATCTAAATAGACAAGACAAATGGTGTGAGATACAAAGGCTATGGCTACATTGGCAATTTAAGTTGACTTAAGGAGGCTTAAGTTGACTTAATTTACTCTGCGTCTACTCTAGGCTTTCATTAAGACAACTTAAGAAATTCCTTAAGTCGACTTAATGAAAGCTTAAGTCGACTTTATAACTACCACTCATTAGGTCGACTTAAGCCTCCTTAGGTCGACCTAACCCTTCCTTAGGTCAACCTAAGCCCAGTGTGGAGGCATAAGTCCACTTTGTTAAGTCGACCTAAGGGCAGTTAGGTCGACTTAACAAAGTGGACTAAGTCGACTTAAAGTGTTGCCACTTGTTAAGTCGACTTTAATAAGGTCGATTTTAAGTCAACGTAAAGTCGACTTAACTTTTCTAGAGTAGACATAGCCAAAGAGAGGTAAAGTGATTTGCCCAAGATTACATGGCAAGTCAGTGGCACAACATGGCACAGAATCTAGACTTCCCTGTCCTGCAGATCAGTGCTTTTTTCTATTAGAACAGCTTTTCAAAATCTTTGTCCATTTATGGAATCACTGGAATCATTGCAGAAGCAGTAATAGAACATCCACGCCAAAAAAAAAAAAAAAAGATCCTGTGATTCTCAGAAGGTCTAGCTACACAGAATTTCAAAGAATGAAGAGAATCAGATGGCACTGCAAATGTAATTAGAAGAAAGATTACTCTTTGGGCAGTTTTTATGTGTGTTGAAGTGGGCTCTTCCTGCTGTTATTTAAGATAGAATTAGATCTCTTTAGGCAGCAGCACACAGGAAGTTTCACAGTGCAGCGGCATCCCAGGCAGGGATTCTTCCGTTTATTTTCATATAGCATTTGCAATTTGCTGCACTAATTCTACCAAATCAGCACAAAACCTTAAAATTTAGCACAAAGCAAATGATAACATTCATTCCCTTGGCAGAGCTGGTACTGATTTAATTGCACTCCATTGAGCTACTGTAGATAAATTAAAAGCAGCGCAGTAGGGATGGGCAAACCCAAACTGTTGAGAGAAGGTTCATTTCTGTTTAGATAAATACCACTTGGCTTAGTTGTATATATGAACCCCATCTAGGAAACAAGACTGGAAATCAGAGACTGAAACTAATTTCTTCTGTGAGATTTATTTTTTTTTAAACGGCTTCTCTTTCTGGCCAAGTTCAAAACATCAAAAAGCAGTTTCTCTCAGCAGCACTTTTGAGGTCCGACCAAAATGAGAAAGACTCTGGCTTTTTGGTAATAGTTTGGGTCTGAGCTTCTTTTATCCATTTTAGTCTCCTCATGCCCTAAGCAGGCATGGATCTGATTCTTATTTTGAATCTACATTACACATCACTGCACATCCCAACAATTCCACAAGCACGTATGTATGCACAAATTGATTTTATGTGTGATATGATACAGTCAGAGTCTCTGCAATTACAGCCCAGCTTCCTTAGATTGATACTGCAAAAGTAAGTAGAAATTTTTCTTCCACTTGCTTTGTGGGTTTACTTACAGTCAAGGATGATATTTGACATGTTCTTCATGCTGCACAGATAGAGCAGTCAAAATTTTTTAACAAGAGCAAAAAATTGATTAGAATAATACAAATGATTCAAAATACTACCTAGATACCAGGTGCACTCATCTTTACCCACAATGCAGAAGGCTACTTCAACAACCTAGCTGCCAAACTATCTTCCAATGTACTCCTCTATAAGAATTTTATGTGCGTGGAATCCAAACGGCAAATAGTTTTTCACCCTTTATATTGTTTGTATACTTTTTCACTTCACTTGTCTGCCACAATTAGATTGTTCAATTTCACTTTGAGGTTAGCAAAATTTTCTTGACTATTGAGTTTCTAACACTGCATGGATGTGTTCAAATTTCCTCTGTACACATATACACATCCTACAGCTGGTCAGATATCTACCATCAAACAGCTTTTTGGACTGAAAATGGCTATGGAACAAAATGGGGTTTTTTGCAAAAATATTTCCATTTTCATCAAATGGGGGGGTGGTGGTGGTCTGGTTAATAAAAAACCTGAAAATATTTGTTTTCAGCAACTATTTTATATAGGGACAAATATTTTCCAACCAGCTAACTAACACACACTCCTCAGAAAAGACTGCTTTCATTTGAAAACCCCAAACACCTAAGAATTTCTAAAACCTCTTTTTTATGTAATCATTTTATGTAACCTATTTGACACTGTGCCTCTTTAATGAACACTCAGGACTGTTTATAATTTAGTTGATTAATTGAACAGTTTTAATATCTTCAGACTTAACTGCTTCTGTTCAGAACATCTTGCTTTGATCACTATGCAAACCCTGTTTCTTCATCCCATTCAATTCCTTTGCAATCTGAGTGACCACTGGGGTTTTTGGTTTTTTCTGGTAAAGGCTGTTAAAGAAAGATTGCTAAAGTGTAAAGGACACAAGTCATGCTCTGTTTATAGATTATGTTATTATTTATGTATATAGCAGGGTTATACAATCAGCAAAACACTTCAAGCCTTGCATTATTTCCCAGGGATCAGCCTAGTTACTCTAGTAGACACAAAAAAGTAGGAAGCACGCTTTCTTATAACAGTCATTTTTGAGTTATTTTCTGCTAATAATTACTGCAAGTTTTTAATTATCAGTGTTGCTGAATTCTGCGTGCAATACACTCCTTTTTTAAAATCGCTCTATATGAGGTTCCTATACTGCTCTTGTAGAAGTGCTTAAATTTAACTTCTATTCAGTGGGACGATTGTCGATTGCCATGCACAGTTAGTTAAAGTACATGCATATGTGCTTGTGGGACCAGGGCCTGAATGAGCTGGTAAGAGAGATCTACGGCTTTAATGGAACAAATACTTCCACCATCCAAAATACTGACTTACAACCAATCCAAAAGTAAAATATTGGCTATATAACCATTATCCCATAATACTGCTGCATATATATAGAGAACGATTATTATTATTATTTATTACAACAGAAACTTGAAAGTAGGTCTGAAAACTGACGCTAAGTACCCAGGCTCAGTATTCTGACTCACTGAGTATTTTTGTTAAGCTCTGATAATGTGCTGTGCAGTACCCAAAATAATATTCAGTCCCCGTCCTAGAGATTGTAAAGTCCAAGCTATAAAGTTCACACTGCATATCTGTCCTTTTAGCCACTATGCAAATAAAATGGAAGACTTTGGTTGTCCTCCTATACTTCCCTGGTTCTCTTTAGAGAACAAAAAGAAAGAAAGAAAGAAAGAAAGAAAGAAAGAAAGAAAGAAATAGGACAAGTAAACTTACTGAGATACCATGAATCTTATTTTCCTACATCACATAGTAACTTGTGATGTGGATAGCCAGCAACACTGAAAATAAGCTATTAGAAATGATCAGAGGTAAATACCAAAGAAATATGGTGCCAATAAGGCAATAGCGCTTTGAGAGGAAGTCTCTTTACAGTCCAGTAATTTCTTTTAAAAAGCAGAGAAGTGTAGAACAGAGAAAAGGATCAAAATGAAGTGTGTATCTTCAGAGTGACATGAGCTGAATAATAATAAAAAAAAAGCCATATAAACACCAATTTTATTTTAATTTAAACAGTTCTTTATCTTCTTGAAAAGGATGCCCACAGAACAGCTGGTAATAGGGTGCTTTATTTTCAGATCAAGAGCAGCCACAGCCATAGATAAGATGTTTTCAAATTTTAATTATTTCACCTACTACTGTTTCAGGAAAGATTTTTTTTTTTTTTAAATAGACAATCTAGACATGAATTTCACTTTTTGTGTAGCTTTAAAAGAGACTTTCTGTTAACAATGAGGATTCTCTACAGCATTTCACCAGTCAGTGCCTAGTATAAAGCCAAGTTCTTTATTTTACAGTGATGTTTGCTGTAAAGTTAAAAATTAAACAGGATTTTTGGTGAGACTTCAGTATTCATGATCTTGGAGGTGCATTGTTATTGGGTTTAATTATGCTGTTCTTTTCTTCACTACCTCTGATGAGGAACAAAGGCCTATTTGCTTTACTGCTCAGGGCTCAGATAGGTGTTCAGGGCAGAATAATCAGTCGTTTTAAGGACTGAAAGCTCAATCAAGCAATGAGTGGGAATACTGAAAATCACAAACCAGATCATGCTCTCCTGTAGAAAAGCCCAGAGCAAGGGTTTCAGAGGAAAGAGATTCTTACAAAGATCCCCCCCCCCCCCTGCAAGAAGGGAGTCAGGACACTAAGTTTGTACCACATCCTCCCACAAGATGATCCAGAACCTGACAGATTCCAAGGTATCCATGCAAGAGCAAGATAATCCGTCTGCTCCCCCTGCACTAGGTTTGGCTCCAGTGACCCCCTAGTCTCTGGCCATGAAGTTACCTCAGAGTTAGAAGTAGCGAAGGCCTTTGAGAAAGAAGCACCCCACACTCAGGTCTCATGAGATTGCAGTCTGTTTTCAGTTCACTCTTTTGATTCCCTTGTGGCAACTACTGCATTTGAAACCTTACGAATAGAACTTAGAGGAGGAAAACGTGCTAAGGACTTCAAATTACTCCTCTCGACTTCAATGATGCAGGATCACCCCTCCCTACAAAACTTAGTTTTCCCTCTACCTCTGAGCCAGCAGGCCCACTTCACCACCTGTCTGTAGCAGATTATGAATATATTGAAAGCAGGAGGCAAAACAATTTCCTTATATGTCCCAATCTTACAAATTGCTGTGTGTGTGTTTGTGTGTGCACAGACCATTTCTAAAGTCTCTGGGGCATGGACACAGGGGTGCTCCCACACATTACGGTTTGCAGCTCTGAGATCATTGGCAGAGGCCCTTCTGAAGAAGAGTGACCAGTTATTATGTAAACCACACAACCCATTTACTCTTCTTTTGCAAATGAAACTCCTCACAGGACAGGGTCCTAGTAGTGTTTGAGGAAGCGGTATTCACCCATGAAATAAATAAAATGATTAGTCTTTAAAAGTGCCACAGAACTCCTTGTTTGTTTTGCTGAACTAGACTAACACAACTACCCCTCTGGAACTTGTCTACACATTTATGCCAACATCTTTATGGCCGATTTAGAACAACGTTTCCTCACGTCTCATCCCAAAGCACCTCTACTTTACCTACGCTATATTGATGACATCTTCATCATCTGGACCCATGGTAAAGATGCCCTTGAAGATTTCCATAGAGATTTCAACAATTTCCACAACACAATCAAACTTAGCCTGGAACACTCTACACAAGAGATCCACTTTCTGGACACTACATTGCAAATTAGCGATGGGCACCTAAAGACCACCCTATACCGCAAACCTACTGATCGGTATAGTTACCTACATCCCTTGAGCTTTCATTCTCGACAAACCACACGATCCATTGTGTACAGTCAAGCCCTAAGATATAACCGCATTTGCTCTGACCCTTTAGACAGAGACAGACACCTTCAGGATCTCTACCAAGCATTCTCAAAACTATAGTACCCACCCGCAGAAGTGAAGAAATAAATTGACAGAGCCAGACGGGTACCCAGAAGTCAACTACTGCAGGAGAAGCCCATGAAAAACAACAACAGAACGCCACTGGTCACCACCTACAACCCCCAAGCCAGACCTCTTCAACACATCATCAAAGATCTACAGCCTATTTTACAAGATGATCCCTCACTCTCTCAAGCCTTGGGAGACTGACCTTTCCTTGCTTTCAGACAGCCCCCTAACCTTAAAAGGATACTCACCAGCAACTACAGATCATACAACAGAAACACTAAAGCAGGAACATATCCCTGCAACAGACCACACTTCCAACTTTGCCCTCATATCTACACTGAAGACACCATCACAGGGCCTAATCAAGCCACCTACTCCATCAAGGGCTCGTTCACTTGCTCATCCACCAATGTGATTTATGCCATCATGTGCCGGAAATGCCCCTCTGCCTTATATATTGGACAAACAGGACAGTCTCTGCGCCAAAGAATAAATGGACACAAATCTGACATCAGAAATTGCAACACTACAAAACCAATAGGGGAACACTTCAATCTCCCTGCTCATTCCCTTGACGATTTGTTAATAGCTGTGTTGAAACAGGTGAATAACAAATCACAGCTTCAGAGAGAAACTGCAGAACTCGAACTTATATGCAAATTTGACTCAGTTGTCTTGGGGTTAAACAGGGTCTATAGATTTTTCTCTCATTACAACAGGTGATTTGACCTCACCCTCCTCTATGTGCTGTTCCCCAGTGTTTGAATCCTAACATCTATTTTGATTTGCTGTTACAACCTGACCTGATCCTATGTCATACACTCCCCTGCATTTAATTTCCTCCCATTCTGTAAGTTTCCCATCTTCAAAGCATCTGACGAAGTGGGATTTTCTCCCACAAAAGCTCATGCGATAAATAAATCTGTTAGTCTTTAAAAGTGCCACAGGACTCTGTTGTCTTACACATTTTAAGTTTGTTTAATTTTGATTCATTGCAAATCATCCTACAGCTAGAAATGTTGCATAGACACACACCCCAAACCCCACAAAACCTTGTAGGTTTTTAATACTTAAGTTTGGAGTGCCACTTACTAACCAAGGCTGCGTCTACACTGGCAAATCAAGTCGACTTAAGCTTAGCTTAAGTCGACTTAATTTGCCCTGCGTCTACACTACACTTTGCTTAAGTCGACTGAAGCAGCTTGCTTAAATCGACTTAAGCAAAATAAAGTCGACTTTATTAAACCTGCTTTTTACTTGACCTAAGGCTTAATTCGACTTTCTGAAGTCGAATTAAGCCAGTGTAGCCCTGGGGTAGTCGACTTAGGGCTACCTCAGGACTACACCAATGCCCTCCCTGCCGGGGGGGGGGGGGGCACAGGGCAGGGCATGTGGACACGGTATGAATTATTTTCTATGGATATCTCATAAATGCTATAATCCATAGGAACTATATCATGTTTGGTATAAATAGAAAGGTAGTAATTTGCTGGGAATGATTATATAGTTTATGTCTAGGAATTCTATTTCAATTAGAAGTTAAGAATTTGATGTTATATCCATACTTTAACTTGTGTCCTTCTGTACAAAT
>VOCT01085560.1:0-13264 GCA_007922175.1 Pelusios castaneus
TGGTACAGAGCAAGTAAGTGGAGACAGAGTTTCAGGGAAAGAAGTGGAGAGACAGGGCCTCTGGGTCTGGTTTTCAGGAGTTAGAAAACTGGCAACCCCACAAACACAGGTGTTTCTTTCAAAGATATAGGCCACACATGGTGTTGCTATGACAATGGAAAATTCTGCATGTAGAATGCTTTTACCTACTGTGCATATTTAATGAAGATGGAAAGTCTGATCAGAAGAAAAGAAGGCAAAACTGCCTGTGTTTACTTTGTTTTAAATGGTCATTTGTATTATCTACAAATAGGTGAAACAGGGGAATTTAGTTTCATAACTGTAAAATATTAACCTATGAAGAGTTTTATTAACCAGAGTAAATATATCGATCTGTGTGTGTGTGTGTGTGTTTCTTTTAAACGTAACCATCACAGGGGTGTGCACAGCATATCATGAGAGCAGATATAAGACAGATGCCACAAACTACAATCGAGGTGATCAAAGCACCGATTATGGGATTTTACAAATCAACAGCCGCTGGTGGTGTAATGACGGCAAGACTCCAAGAGCCAAGAACGCATGTGGAATCCAGTGTCGTGGTAGGTGCAATATAATGTTCCTATGAAGGGCTAGTTCTGCCCTTTTCCACCAGTGTGAGTCTATGATACTGCAATGTTATAACTGAAGGCAGGTGTTGTACTTAATAGCCCTATAATAATAAAAGAAAATCCCTTATTCTACAGATGGGAGGTGCAGTTGCAATCTGTGGGGATGTTAAGTGTAAAATAAAAGGGAGGATCTGAAGGATTATTACAAAAGAAATTCTGTTCCTTGTTTTTCAGGTTCTCTCTTTTAGGTTTAGGTTTAGCAATTCCCGTTCAGAGAAGCACTTGTTACTTACCAATTCTGCTGATTTCACAATACTTAACTTCGTTCTCAAAAGGTGGGGGGAATACATCACTGTGTAGAAAACCAGAACATATGCCAGTTTCGGACCTTGCTTCATTTTCCAAGTAAACATTGTAGGGTTTCTAATTCAAAGAGATGCACTCAGTTTGAAATCCAATCCATTTTAAGCAAAAATTAATTTCAATTACTGGAATTTTCTTCAGTCCCCACAACAAACTTTTGCATTTTTACAGCCACTATTTTTTTTACTTGTCTCCTCTGTTTCTGTGTGAGAAACCCTCACAAATAACGTTGGAAACCATCCTCAGATTATACACAAAAACAGCAAAATAACTATTCACAATGGGTAAAACCAACTCTCCTGGAGAGAGCTAGCATATATGGTCTCACCTCAGACATCTTTCACTCAAACAACTGTCAAGGGCACCAATAAAAAAAGATGCAAAAATGGCAAACAATGTTTTTTTCTCATTTCCTTCAAGTCATAGTGGCTCATAGGTGCTACTTGTAGTAACACTTGATTTAAAATGTTCAGACAAGGGTGTGATATTGAAGCAGATGGTGTTGAATCCCTTTATTATAGCAGAAGACATTTGCGTTGAAGAAAGATAATTATATAGAATTCATCAAAGGAAGCAAAATGGGAATAGAAACAGGTAGGAACTATAAAGAGGAGAATAAAGAAATTGCTGTACTGGATCAGACCAGAGCACCCTCATTCCAATACAATACCTCCAGTAGCCTGAGCAGTATTACATGTTTAAGAGGAAGGTGGTTATGGTAAAACTAGCCAACAGACTGACAGCATTTTAAAGGTAGGACCAAATTGTGAAAATAACATGATGCTTGCAACCATCACATTGTTCACTCTGCTTGTGTGTTATGTCCCTCTCCCTCATGCTGGGTCTGTCTTTCTATAACAAAACCATCTGCTCTTCTCTGTTTGTACAGCTCCTAACACCGTAGAGCCCCATTCTTGCTAGGTCCTTAGATGCTACAGTATTCATCTTCATAAACAATAATAGTCAATATACTTTAATTTCAATATCAGTTTAAGATGACTCATTCAAAAAACTGAAGAGGAAAATGGAGACATTTCCCCCTCCTTCCTGTTACAACTATATTTCTCATTTAGATTTACTGACCGCGGACATTACAGCGAGCGTAAATTGTGCGAAGCGAGTTGTTCGCGATCCCAATGGCATGGGAGCATGGTAAGTTTAAAACAGTTAAGGAACCAATAATAATGACATACTTGTGTGTACACTTAAGAGGGAGGCTAGACAAAAGAGAGACTACAATCTTCTGGTGGATAAACAAGCTTTTAGAGAAACAACAAGCAAGGTGGCTAATATATTTATTCTTATTTATTAACATTTGAACTCAGAACTTGTAAACTAAGGGTTGACAGCACAATAAATATATGGATATTAAGGACTTCTCAGTTGTAGCTTTCATACACATCAAGGCCACTTAGACTTTACAGCAGCAGTGGAGATGGCACTCAGATCTTCCTCCTCCAAAAATTCTTACCACTTGGACTGAAATACACTTTCTATTAGCTCTTAAAGATATAGTGTCTGTAACATACACTTGACCAATATTGATTCGATCCAGTATAGGGCAGTGGCATGGGAATGTTTCCCATCCGCTCTAAACAACAGTCCAGGTACTACGTGTAGGTTCACAACTCATCTACTTCTGGGTTTTGACTTTTCTATTGAATAATAAGAAAACACAAATTCTATTTCAAACCTTCTCCACAGACTTGGTCGACCAGACAGTTCCTAGTTCAGGACTGCTGAGCCCATGCCTTATGTTCTCTCAGCCTCAGACCCAAGATCCCTCTGTTAGTTTAGGCTAGCTCTGAAGCCTGCTTCCTCCCTTTTAATTGCTTTCAGACATGTTACTACTGGTAGGGACCAGCTTCAGCTACTGGCTTCAGGACAGGCAATGTAACACATCCATAGTCACCAAAGACTTCAAGATTACGTCTCTGCTACATACCAGAGCCACCTGATACCTCCTGTGGCAGTGAGGCTAGAACTTACATCACTTTTCTCCAGATGGAAAGTCAGTGATGGAAAGTCGGTTTTGGAAAGTCAGGTTAGGGAACACTTAATGAAATTGGTTGTGCACAAGTCCATGGGGCCGGATGAACTGCATCCAAGGGTGCTGAGGGAGTTGGGGGAAGTGATTGTAGAGCCGCTGGCCATTATCTTTGAGAACTCGTGGCGAACGGGGGTGGTCCCGGAGGATTGGAAAAAGGCAAATATAGTACCTATCTTCAAGAAAGGGAAAAAGGAGGATCCGGGGAACTACAGACTGGTCAGCCTCACCTCAATCCCTGGGAAAATCATGGAGCAGGTCCTCAAAGAATCCATCCTGAAACACTTGGAGGAAAATAGAGTGATCAGGAACAGTCAACATGGATTCACCAAGGGCAAATCATGCCTGACCAACCTGATTTCCTTCTATGATGAGATGACTGGATTTGTGGATGCAGGAAGAGCCGTTGACCTGGTATACCTTGACTTTAGCAAGGCTTTTGATACGGTTTCCCACAGCATTCTCGTCGGCAAGTTAAGGAAGTTTGGGTTGGACGAGTGGACCATAAGGTGGATCGAAAACTGGTTAGATCAACGGGCTCAGTGGGTAGGAATCAATGGCTTGATGTCTGGTTGGCAACCGGTAACGAGTGGAGTGCCCCAGGGGTTGGTCCTGGGGCCGGTTCTATTCAACATCTTCATTAATGATCTTGATGATGGAATAGACTGCGTGCTTAGTAAGTTTGCGGATGACACCAAGTTGGGGGGAATGGTAGATACTCTGGAGGGCAGGGACAGGATCCGGGGAGACTTGGACAAATTGGAACACTGGGCCGAAAGAAACCTCATGAGGTTCAACAAAGACAAGTGCAAAGTCCTGCACTTAGGACGGAAAAATCCCATGCACTGCTAGAGGCTGGGGACCGATCGGCTAAGTAGCAGCGCTGTAGAAAAGGACCTGGGGGTTATGGTGGACGGGAAGATGAATATGAGCCAACAGGGTGCCCTTGTTGCCAAAAAGGCCAATGGCATATTAGGCTGCATCAGTAGGAGTATTGCCAGCAGATCGAGGGATGTGATAATTCCCCTCTATTCGACACTGGTCAGGCCGCATCTGGAGTACTGTGTCCAGTTTTGGGCTCCCCACTACAGAAAGGATGTGGACAAATTAGAAAGAGTCCAGCGGAGGGCAACAAAAATGATTAAGGGGCTGGGGCACATGACTTATGAGGAGAGACTGAAGGAACTAGGCTTATTTAGTCTACAGAAGAGAAGACTGAGGGGAGATTTGATAGCAACCTTCAACTACTTGAAGGGTTGCTCCAAAGAGGAGGGAGCTAGGCTGTTCTTGAGGGTAACAGAGGACAGAACAAGGAGCAATGGTTTCAAATTACAGCTGGGGAGGTCAAGGTTGGATATTAGGAAAAACTTTCTCACTAGGAGGGTAGTGAAGCATTGGAATGGGCTATCTAGGGAGGTGGTAGAATCTCCATCTTTGGAGATTTTTAAGGCTCCGTTAGACAAAACCCTGGCTGGGGTGATTTAGGGGGAGTCGTCCTGCTTTTTAGCAGGGGGTTGGACTAGATGACCTCGTGAGGTCCCTTCTAACCCTATTATTCTATGATTCTATGAGAAGCTTAGGCCCCTTCAGCTGGAGCGAAAAGGGAATGAACGGTAGTTCTGGTTAGAAGGAAAGGTCTTATGTAAGAAAAAACTAGCTAATCTGATTCCATGCAATAAAGAACAGTGGTACAGATACACCAATTTTCTGTGTTATGAATAGCAGTAAGTGAATGGGCCCTTGACAACTATGTGGCAAAATTTTAGGAAGTCTTGGTACAATTATTTAGGACCTTATAGATTCAGGATCCAGTTAGGCAATGCAGAATAAGAAGGTGTTGTGTCAGGATTGGGCCAATGGCAAATTACGTGTTATATTAGCTTGAATGCTTGCAGAAATATTAACCATGAAAATAAATTTAAAGTGTTTTTTTCTTGGGGGGGGAGAGGCTTTGCACTCATTGGTGAGCTTGCCATAATCAATTAACATGATTTTTAACTCACACAGGGTGGCATGGAAAAAGCACTGCGAAGGAAAAGATGTCTCCCTTTGGCTCAGGGGCTGCAAGCTGTAAAGTGTTGGGGTTTAGTCCAGTTTGGTTCCCTTGCAAATAATCAGGGTTTCACATAAAGCAAAATGTTCCCTACACTTGCTTCCTTTCTACAATTAATCATGTTCAAAATGGATCAACTGATGATCATCTGTTCTGTTCTGTTCATTTCCTCTTAAGAACCTGGCACAGGCCACTGTTGGAAGACAGGTGCTGGGTTAGATGTATTATTTGTCTGACCCAGTATGGCTATTCTTATGTAAACTCAGGAGATAGGTTTAGTGCAACTAACTGGTGAAATGAAAATATTTTATTCCTTGCTGGTAAAACTGTGAATCTTTTCACATGACCAGCTGCAGTATCTTATTTTGTATTTTACACAGTTTTAAAGATCTCTTATTACCTCTATATTATAGCTGACATCTCCTGATATGCATATTCATTTCTCCTGCGAGGTCCTATTACTGTGTGGTTCTGCTAATCAGTAGTCATAAATCATCATGATTGAGTGCTTACATTCATTACAATCAATAAAACGGCTTACTTTGCACATGGTTTTTGTGATATTTTGTTACGACACAAGAGAATCTGAATATGCGATTGTGAACCTAGGACCAGCTCTTCAAAAGGATTTAGACTCCCAACCTCCACTGAAATCAATGGATCTGAAGACCCTAAATACCCTTAAGGATCTCTTAGGCAGGGCTGTCCTTAGGGGGGGCTAACGGGGCGATCGCCCCGGGCCTCACGGTTACGTTGGCTCCGCGCTGTCCCACTCCTAGTGGGGCAGTGCGGGGCCTGCGCGGCGGCCCCATGGGCACACTTCGCCCTAGTCCCAACCAGGGGCGTTGCTGGATAGCAAAAAGATCCAGGGCTGTGGCCCCCAGCCCACCGCTGCCCCCAAACCTCCACTCCAGCCCTCCTACCTCCCCACTTTCCCCCATCTTCACTCCACCCCCCTTCAGCCCCCAAACCCCCTCCACACCTTCCCAGGCCCCTCTGTCCCTAACCCCCACTCATCCCCAACCTCCTCCATCCCTCTCCAGCCCCCCACCTAGTCCCCCTCCAGCCATCCATAATCCCCTCCACCCCTCCCCAGCCCCCACCAGTCTCCTTGTCCCCATGTCCCGTCCACCCCTCTCCAGGCCTCCAACTCCATCCATCCCTCCCCTGCTCCCCACCCAGACCCCCTCCAGCTGCCCATAGTCCCCTCCACCACTACCCAGCCCCCAGCCAGTCTCCTTGTCCCCTCCACCCCACTCCAGGCCTCCCTCCAGCCTCTTCCCAGCCCCCTTACCTGGCCGGAGGCTCGGAGCTGCAGGGACGACTGGCAGAGCCGCTTCTGGGCCAGGCCGCTCCCGCCCTGAGCACGCACTGTCTGAGCATGCTCAGGGCGGGAGATTTGAATCTCCCCAGCCCGGCCGCAGCAGGAGTCTGCGGCTTTGCTGGGGCCCCTGGGTGGAACGCAGCGTTCTGCCTGAGTGCACGTGTGCCTGCTGGGGAAAATAGATTCGGGGCTCAGGATTTTCTACCCGGAGCTGGCGCCCTGCCAGTCCGATGACAGCGACGCCTCTGGTCCCAACTGCCTTCAGCAGTGGGCTGATGGCAGCGCGGCGGGGCGAGAGCGCTTTGCTCGGCCCCTGGGACAGCCCTCCCCACCCCCAGGGTGGAGCAGCTGGCTGGCCCAGGGGCAGGGCAAGCAGGTACGTGGGCCGGGCCAGGCGGCGGCCGGCATGCAGCAGGCCTGCCCCAGCCCCACACACAGTTCCCGGCTATGGCCGGGGCAGGGCGGGGTGTGGCCGGCCCCTGCCAGCAGTGTGGCCTCGGTCAGGGCTGGCTCCCGGCAGTGGCTGAGCCCCGGCGGTGGCCTTGGGTCCCCTGCTGCAGTGCCCGCAGCAGCCTGGGGACCCGGCCACAGCCGGCTCCTGGCCGCAGCCTCAGCTGGGGCCGGCTCCTGCCAGCGAGTGGCCTTGTCTCTGCCAGCAGGCGGCCTCGGGTTCCCGGCCGGGGCCAGCTCCCAGTCCCCAGGGGGCAACAGGGATCCCTGGGGGGTGGAGCAGGCCAGCCCGCCACGGTTCCCTCCAGCATGGGGGCGGGGGCTCCACCTCGGCCAATTGGCCTTGGGCCCCGCCTCCCCCCACGGGACGGCCCCGCTCCTAGGGGACTGCAACCTGCGGCTCTGGAGCCACACATGGCACTTTGGTTGCCACCTTGTGGCTCCAGGATCCCCTACCACCAGAGGACACTGCGGGTGGCCCACACCAGGCTCCAGGCTGCCGCTGCCACCAGAGTATGCTGTGGGGGCCCGCTCCTGATTCTGGGCTCCCCCCACCAGCCAGGGGATGCAGCACCAGGTGCCCTGGCCTAGCTCCCAAGTCCCCTGACCAGAAGGCTACAGCCATTACGGCTCTCAAAACACTTGGTTATTGAAGGAATTCTCAAAAATGGCTCTTCTTGTCTTTTGGGTTGCCAGCCTCTAAATACATATATGAGAGAAGCACATCATTAAGGGGACCAAAATGTTTTATCTCTTGAGTATCATTGGGTATGTCTACACTGGCAAGACCTAAATTACTCCCCATCCACACTGGGCTTTCATTAAGTCGACTTAAGAAATTCCTTAAGTCGACCTAATGAACGCTTAGGTCGAGTTAATAAGTACCGCCGGTTAGTTTGACCTAACCCTTAAGTCAACTCCTTAAGCTGTTTGACCAATATATAAGGCGGGGGGGCATTTCCAAACCATGATGGCATAAATCACATTGGTGGACAAGCAGGTGAATGAGCCCTTGATGGAGTAGATGTTTTGATTAGGTCCTGTGATGGTGTCTTTTCTGTAGATATGAGGGCAAAGTTGGCAACATGGTTTGTTGCAGGGATATGTTCCTGCTTTAATGTTTCTGTTGTTTGTTCTGTAGTTAGAATCATAGGGATGGAAGGGACCTCACGAGGTCATCTAGTAGAATCCCCTGCTAAAAAGCAAGACCACTCTCACTAAATCACCCCAGCCAGGGTTTTGTCCAACCGGGGCTTAAAAATCTCCAAAGATGAAGATTCTACCACCTCCCTAGGTAACCCATTCCAATGCTTCACCACCCTCCTAGTGACAAAGTTTTTCCTAATATCCAACTTTGACCTCCCCAGCTGTAACTTGAAACCATTGCTCCTTGTTCTGTCCTCTGTTACCCTCGAGAACAGCCTAGCTCCCTCCTCTTTGGAGCATCCCTTCAAGTAGTTGTAGGTTGCTATCACATCTCCCCTCAGTCTTCTCTTCTGTAGACTAAATAAGCCTAGTTCCTTCAGTCTCTCCTCATAAGTCATGTGCCCCAGCCCCCTAATCATTTTTGTTGCCCTCCGCTGGACTCTTTCTAATTTGTCCACATCCTTTCTGTAGTGGGGAGCCCAAAACTGGATACAATATTCCAGATGAGGCCTGACCAGTGCTGAATAGAGGGGAATTATCACATCCCTCGATCTGCTGGCAATACTCCTACTGATGAAGCCTAATATGCCATTGGCCTTTTTGGCAACAAGACCACCCTGTTGGCTCATATTTATCTTCCCATCCACCATAACCCCAGGTCCTTTTCTACAGCACTGCTACTTAGCCGATCGGTCCCCAGCCTCTAGCAGTGCATGGGATTTTTTCATCCTAAGTGCAGGACGTTGCACTTGTCTTTGTTGAACCTCATGAGATTTCTTTCGGCCCAGTGTTCCAATTTGTCCAAGTGTTCCTGGATCCTGTCCCTGCCCCTCAGAGTATCTACCATTCCCCCCAGCTTAGTGTCATCCGCAAACTTACTAAGCACACAGTGTATTCCGTCATCAAGGTCATTAATGAAGATGTTGAATAGAACCGGCCCCAGGACCAACCCCTGGGGCACTCCACTCATTACCAGTTGCCAGCCAGACATCAAGCCATTGATTCCTACCCGCTGAGCCCTTCGATCTAGCTAGTTTTCAACCCACCTTACGGTCCAGTCGTCCAACCCCTACTTCCTTAACTTGCCGACGAGAATGCTGTGGGAAACCATAAGAGAAGCCTTACTAAAGTCGAGGTATACCACGTCAACGGCTCTTCCCACATCCACAAATCCAGTCATCTCATCACAGAAGGAAATCACGTTGGTCAGGCACAATTTGCCCTTGGTGAATCCATGTTGACTGTTCCTGATCACTCTATTTTCCTCCAAGTGTTTCAGGATGGATTCTTTGAGGACCTGCTCCATGATTTTCCCAGGGATTGAGGTGAGGCTGACCAGTCTGTAGTTCCCCGGATCCTCCTTTTTCCCTTTCTTGAAGATAGGTACTATATTTGCCTTTTTCCCATCCTCCAGGACCTCCCCCGTTCGCCACGAGTTCTCAAAAATAATGGCCAGTGGCTCTGCAATCACATCGGCCAACTCCCTTAGCACCCTCAGATGCAGTTCATCAGGCCCCATGGACTTGTGCACATCCAACTTCTTTAAGCAGTCCCTAACCTGACTTTCCATCACTGAGGGCCACTCTTCTTTTCTCCATTCCGCGTTACCCCGTGTAGTAGCCTGGGAGCTGGCCCTCCCTGTGAAGACTGAAGTAAAAAAAGCATTGAGTACTTCAGCCTTTCCCGCATCATCCACCATGAGGATGCCTGTCCCATTCAGTAAGGGACCTACACCACCCCTGATCCTTTTCTTGTTGCTGACATACTTATAGAACCCCTTTCTGTTATCCTTCACATCTCTTGCTAGTTGCAACTCCAGTTGTCCTTTGGCCTTTCTGATTTTATCCCTGCAGTCCCGAACAATATCTTTATATGCCTCCCTTGTCATCTGTCCAAGCTTCCACTTCTTGTAAGCTTCCACTTCTTGTAAGCTTCTCTTTTATGTTTCAGCTCATCGCAGAGTTCCCTGCTAAGCCACGCTGGTCGCCGTCCACATTTGCTGTTCTTTCTGCACATTGGAATGTTATCTTCCTGTGCCTTTAACAGGGTTTCTTTAAAATACAGCCAGCTGTCTTGGACACCTTTCCCCTTCAGATCAGCCTCCCAAGGGATCCTGCCCATCAGCTCCCTAAGGGAGCCAAAATCTGCTTTTCTGAAGTCCAGGGTGTGTGTTCTGCTTCTTTCCTTCCTTCCATTGATCAGGATCCTGAACTCTACCATCTCATGGTTGCTGCTGCCCAGGTTGCCATTTACTTCTACTTCCCCGATCAATTCTTCTCAGTTTGTGAGCAATAGGTCTAGAGGTGCAAGGCCCCTAGTTGGTTCCTCCAGCGTTTGCACTAGGAAGTTGTCCTCAATATTCTCCAAAAGCTTCCTGGATTGCCTGTGCACTGTTGTATTACCTTCCCAGCAGATGTCAGGATAATTGAAGTCACCCATAAGAACCAAGGCCTGCGATCTGGAAACTTCTGTTAGTTGTCCATAGAACGCCTCATCCACCTCCTCCTTCTGGTCTGGCGGTCTGTAGCAGACACCCACCACGACATCCCCCTTGTTGCATTCTCCCCTAAACTTAACCCACAGACTTTCAACCAGCTTGTTTCCACTTTCATAGTGGAGCTCTGAGCAGTCATACAGTTCTTTTACATATAGCGCTACTCCTCCCCCCTTTCTTCCCTGCCTGGTGAATATCTGTTATACTCCTAAACTTAACCCACAGACTTTCAATCAGCTTGTTTCCACTTTCATAGTGGAGCTCTGAGCAGTCATATAGCTCTTTTACATGTAGCGCTACTCCTCCCCGCCTTCTTCCCTGCCTGGTGAATCTCTGAATATCTGTTATATATAGTTGCTGATGAGTATCTGTTTAAGGTTGGAGTGGCTGTTTGTAAGCAAGGAGAAGTCTTTCCCCAAAGGCTTGAGAGAGTGAGGGATCATTGAGTAGAATAGGCTGTAGATCCTAGATGATATGCTGTAGAGGTCTGACTTGGGGGTTGTAGGTGATGATCAATGGCATTCTGTTGTTTTCTTTCTTGGGCTTCTCCTGTAGTAGTTGACTTCTGGGTACCCATCTGGCTCTGTCACTCTGTTTTTTCACTTCCGCAGGTAGGTACTGTAGTTTTAAGAATGCTTGATAGAGATCCTAATGGTGTCTGTTTCTGTCTGAAGGATCAGAGCAAATGCGGTCATATCTTAGGGCTTGACTGTAGACAATGGACTGTGTGGTACGTCTGGGATGAAAGCTCGAGGGATGTAGGTAACTATAGCGATCAGTAGGTTTGCAGTATAGGGTGGTGTTTATGTGTCCATCTCTAATTTGCACTGTAGTGTCCAGAAAGTGGATCTCTTGTGTGGAATGTTCCAGGCTAAGTTTGATTGTGGAGTGGAAATTGTTGAAATCTCTATGGAAATCTTCAAGGGCATCCTTACCATGGGTCCAGATGATGAAGATATCATTGATGTAGCGTAAGTAAAGTAGAGGTGCTTCTTGTCATTGCTACAAAGAGCTTCGTCCCTAGGCTAGAGAAACCACCTTTCCAGAGTGAGGGAGAAGTGCAGGGGTCAGCAACCTTTACTGACCTCTGTGCCTCCTCCTCGACCTTCAGCTAGTGCCAGCAGCCCCCTCACCAAAAAAAAAAGTGGCTGCCACCTGAAAAGTGGAGTTGTTTGTGGGGGGAGCTTCCCAGGCATGCCACTGAAAGGAGCCACTTATGCAAAGAAGTGGCTGCAGAAAAAAGTTGCCCACAGTGGCTCTTTTCAGCCCCATCAGACCATGGAGAGGAGCTGATCCAGGCGGCTTCTTTCTGTGGCATCCCTGAGGACACATTCCCAGGCATGCTACCAAGGGGCACTGCTCCAGGCAACTTCTTTCCATGATGTTCCTGGGAATCCTCACTCTAGCAACCCCCGGAAAGAAGCTGCCTAGAGTGGCTTTCGGTGGCAGGAGTGGCAATTTCAGTGGCACCGCAGAGAGCACCCCATGCCTCTACAGATGGACTCTCATGCTGCTGTCGGCACACATGCTGGGGTTGCCTACCCCTGGTGTAGTTTAATTCTCATGTTAATTAAACAGTTATCTCTGCAACCAGTGGGCCCATTATGGTGGTAGGATTTGTGTGGGGGATAAGGATGACTGTCCAACTCAGGTACTAGTCTCCAAACATTAACTCTTTATAAGCCACTGTAGCTGCCATCAAATGCTAAATACCTTTGGCCTGTATGTTCTAAGTCAAAACTGTAGCACGGATCTAGCACTAATATACCATTGAGTGAGCCAGCCAGTTCTCTCAGGGTTCAACGATTTTCACCTATTCGCAGTGCAGAAATGTATTGAGAAATATCCAGGATGTCTTTGTTTTCCACATAGCTCAGGCAGGGGAGCCTTCAGGGCTGGCAGAGAGGAGATGCAAAGGAAGGTCAGATGCCTGGAGACAATGGTCTCAGTTAGTGGCAACACGTGGGGCGCTAGAGGTCAAATACCCCACCTCCCCCAGATTGCGCAGTCCCAGAATGTGGCCAGGCCAGAGCAGTTAAGTCTGCAGGGAGAGGCAGGGGCAGGAATCCCAGACTCGGGAGCTGCAGGGAGGGGCTCCTGCTTTCCTGGAAAGTGTTGACTTGACCTGTTCCGGGATCCGGGTTGTGAGCTGTGTGCCTCCCATCCCCGCTGCAATATAAGCACTTTGTCTCCTGTCTCAGTGCTAGGAGCTTGGGTTTGCTACACTGCCAGCATGAAGGCTTTGCTAATCCTGGGGCTTTTCCTCCTGCCCCTGCCTGCTCATGGGAAGGTCTATGAAAGATGTGAGCTGGCAAGAGAAATGAAAAGGCTTGGGCTGGATGGATATCGGGGCTATAGCTTGGGACACTGTAAGTCTGCTGCCTCTGCCTTGGAGATTTCTGTGTGGCTCAGGAGACGGGAAGGGAAAGGGGATAAATAGACAGGTGACAAGTTATTTACCAGAAAGTGCGGTCAATAAGAGAACCTCCCAATGTCTTCTCAGATGTACTGACAGGACAGAAAAAGTTTGGTTACTGCCGAGGGGAAACAAGGGGATGGACATGCTGGGTCATGAACCTACATCAGCCCCTGCTCAGCCAAGGCTGGCTCCTACCTGCAGGCTGACAGCGAGTCAAGCTGTAGCTCCCATCCCAGCTCTGGAGAAGGGGGAGCCCAGCTTGGTCGGGCAGGGAGATGATGATCCAGAACAAGGAAGAGCAGAGGGGAGACCAGCGAGCGATGGTGGGATGTGGTACAGAGCAAGTAAGTGGAGACAGAGTTTCAGGGAAAGAAGTGG
>ML688457.1:0-21687 GCA_007922175.1 Pelusios castaneus
ATTTTGCTTATGTCGACTTAAGCAAGCTGCTTAAGTCGACTTAAGCAAAGTGTAATGAAGACGCAGGGCCAATTAAGTCGACTTAAGCCAAGCTTAAGTTGACTTAATTGGCCAGTGTAGACACAGCCAGAGAGAGCTTGTTTTCTGTAGTGTATTATTAAATCTGACCGGCACTGGTTATTTGGCCTCTTAAATATATCTCATAATGAATCAAAGTGTGGTCAAGCAATTAACTTTACAATTTCTCAACAATTTTAAACCAAGCCAAAATGAAATGTTTCAATTTGGGTGGACTTAACCCAGAACAATACATATACCAGTAAACCAGGACATATGGGAATGGAAGCAGCCATTATATATGCCTTCAGTTTTGCCCCTAAAAGTGGAACAGGCTCCAGTACCAGTTCATCCAAGGTTTCCAATTACTGACCCAACCATTGCTCCAATTTCTTAAATAATCTTAAAAGCAAGCAATTTCTAATGAAAAAAACATTAATATTTCCCACAGCTCTGTGATTTCTAGTGATTTTAAGAGAAACTATGTGTTAAAAGATGAACACAAGAAAGTCAGAGTTAAGGTTGAACTTTAATTTTTGACTCTAAATTTCCACATTCTTAAGTTTTTGACATCTCAATTTCAACACTGAATTTAAGCTATTTTCCCCATTTGAATATACATTGTATCATTGAAACAGTCCAATAAAGTTATATGGTAATGTTTATGCTATACAATATACAATGTGCTCTTTTCCCTCATTATAACAGGTCTCAAAATAATAAATACAAATAAGCTAAGAGATATGTCACTCCAACTTTAGCTTCTCTGTTTCATTACAAGCTTTTGCACAACAGAAGCATATCAGAGGGAAAATAGAAATAAAAAGATACAACTCTTGTGCTCCCTGCTACTCATGCTGTTAATTTTCACTTGATTTTTTTTTGTCTTCACAAATGTTTCATAAGCCATACAGCAGAGGTTTCAATACCTCTCCAGGGAATCTTGAACTTATGTGAATATCTTAGTTTGCAGAATAATTTTGTTTATTACTGTTGATATTTGGGGAAACAGAAATGGTGTGTTCTAACTCTTCCACAGAAGTTCAAACCAAGATTCTCTATCAGAATCATCTTGAAGTATAGAACATAACTAACTTCTCAGCAACAGAGAACCAGGGGCATTGCTGGATAGCCAAAAGATCCAGGGCTGTGGCCCCCAGCCCACCCCTGCCCCCAAACCCCCACTCCAGCCCTCCTAACTCCCCAGCTTCCCCCATCTTCACTCTACCCTCCTTCAGCCCCCAAGCCCCCTCCACACCTCCCCAGGCCCCTCCGTCCCTAGTCCCCACTCGTCTCTCAACCTCCTCCATCCTTCCCCAGCCCCCTACCTAGACCCCCTCCAGCCATCCATAATCCCCTCTACCCCTCCCCAGCCCCCACCAGTCTCCTTGTCCCCATGTCCCCTCCACCCCTCTAACTCCATCCATCCCTCCCCAGCTCCCCACCCAGTCCCCATCCAGCTGCCCATAGTCCTCTCCACTGTTACCCAGCCCCTACCCAGTCTCCTTCTCCCCATGCCCCCTCCACAGGCCTCTAACTTCATCCATCCCTCCCCAGCCCCCCACAAAGTCCCCACTCCAGCCGTGCATAGTCCCCTACACCACTACCCAGCCCCCAGCCAGTCTCCTTGTCCCCTCCACCTCTCTAACCCAGCCAGTCTCCTTGCCCCCTCCACCCCTCTCCAGGCCTATAACTCCATCCATCCCTATCCAGCTTCCCACCCAGTCCCCCTGCAGCTGCCCATAGTCCTCTCCACTGCTGCCCAGCCCCCAGCCAATCTCCTTGTCCCCTCCACCCCTCTCCAGGCCTCCCTCCAGCCCCTTCCCAGCCCCCTTACCTGGCCGGAGGCTCGGAGCTGCAGGGACGGCCGGCAGATCCGCTTCTGGGCCAGGCCGCTCCCACCCTGAGCACGCTCTGTCTGAGCATGCTCAGGGCAGGAGATTTGAATCTCCCCAGCCTGGCCGCAGAAGGAGTCTGTGGCTTCGCTGGGGCCCCTGGGCGGAATGCAGTGTTCCGCCTGAGTGCGCATGTCCCTGCTGAGGAAAATAGATTCGGGGCTCAGGATTTTCTACCCAGGGCTGGCACCCTGCCAGCCCGACGACAAGGACGCCTCTGCAGAGAACCCTACTGAAATCCCCTTCAGGGGGATCATGAAGTCTCAGAAGATTCTCAGCTTCTAGGGGAAATACGAATAAAATATATTGTGTTAAACTACCAGTACTTCTGTGGTGGGTCTTGCGCTTTGCTCGGGCTAGTGGTTCAGGGTGGTCCCAGTCCTCCTTGTTTTTGCCCCTTGGGGTGCCAGGCTCTTTCCAAACTGAGTCTGATTGCATTCCAACATGGTCCTCAATACACCATGCCCCTCCCCTGGAGATTCCTTAACAAACAATAAAAATCATTAATAATGATGAAAAAAAATCACAAATTGAGCCTTATGGGAGATAATATACAGGACCACGATAAAATGGTTGGGCAAAGAATATAAATTATGATTCACCCTATTTTGCCACACTGAAATGCAATTGAAAGGTTTACTATATTTCAGACATTTACAATTGTATATAGAACCTCCTTAATTGGCATCATCCCAGTGGAGAGAAGGTACCAACTCGATCATCAAATACTTGTGGAAATGCATAATACCTATAAATAAATGTGCTGTATTGAGATATAATTACTTTTAGTCAATGAACTGCTTTACATTCAAGCGTCAACCAAAGTAATACCATTTAGCAGCCACAAAAGAGCATGCAGACAGCATGAAGAGAACAAAGAGCCACGCTGCTGGAAATGGACTGTAGTAAACACCTATTCATACCAGCTAATTTTTATGAACAGGCTAGCAAACACAAACAATGCTATTTAGATGTATATGCGGATTTATTATTAACCTACCATTAGAGACATTCTAATGCAGGGGTTCCCAATCCCTGGCCCGAGGGCCAAAAGTAGCCTGCAGGGCTTTTTCAATTGGTCCACGCTCCCCTGCTGCTTTCTGGAAGGCAGACCATGGCTGCCCAGCCCGCCCCATGCCTCGTCCCAGTGCGTAGCCAGGAGGTGGGCTATGGGCATCTGCCCCCTCACCACCAAGCAACCGGAGGCTGAGCTGCAGCCGCTCGGCCCCCCGCTGCATTCCACATGCAGCCTGCTTGCCTCCCCTCTGGGCTTCCTGTTCATGGACATCCAGCCCTTTAAAACAAAACAACAAAAACTTTTCCTTTTTTTTTAATTTTTAAAAATCTGTTTTGGCGTGAAGGCCACAAATACAATTTTCACAACCGTGAAGAGCTACCAGGCTATTTAATTAAAAATTAATGACATTTTACTTTCATTTTAATTTAATAGACTGGTGACCCTTCACAGTTGTAAAAATTATATTTGTGGCCCTCAAGCTGAAAAGGTTGGGAACAATTGTTCTAATGAATTGCACTGGACACAATCCTATTTGTAAAAGAAGGAAAATCATTTGAGCTTGTTGTTAAAGTGAATAGAATGGCTTTATGCTAAGTCTAATGACTGGTTATCAAACTGGTATCTACACTCTGCTTCTTTCCTCAGAGCTAAAGAAGAGCTCTGTGTAGCTTAAACCTTCCAACAGATGATGATCCAGTAAAAGATATTGCCTGACCTACGTTGTCTATCTAAAATGGAAAATGTTTAAGTTTCTAGACTTACCCAGATGTAAGGAGAACAGAAGAGAAACTAGACTTTTACAGGTCTTTCTCTTCCACAGTTAGGCATGTGTCATAAAAGGCTTGATAATATCTATTATCCACTTTTTCTCCACAAAAAAATAAATGAGTTATGAAACTTGAAGTAGAACCAACTGGGCAATGATCTGTGATTTTAGATGATGTGAAGCTCTGCTATCTTCTTCGTCAATTTTACTGAATTAGTGAAGAAAATACTTGTGATTAGATACTGTGTGACTTCAAGCAATTTTGCAAGGCCAAATCATCAGAATGAGCACAGTTTAAGACCTGAAGAAGAGCTCTGTGTAAGCGTGGAAGTTTGTCTCTTTCACTCACAGAAGTTGGTCCAATAATGATATTAACATACCCCCCTTGTCTCGCTAATATTCTGGGACCAACACAGCTACAACTACACTGTAAGAAATATATCAGTCAATTTAGGTGGCTTGTAGAATGTAGAACATAGTTGACAATACTTTGCCTACCATTTCTCATGCAAAAAAAGTCATTTTAAGAACTTTTTTCTGAGACAAGAAGATTAATTAATACCACCCTGTGGAAAAACTGTAAATCACCTTCATTTACTGAGTGTCTGAACACATGAGAGTGCTGAAGAAACTTAGTTTTTTAAATCATGCTACAATATTGTTTGTTTTGACATCTGGCTAACTTTGCTCCCATTTCAGAAAATGGCATCCTCCCTATTAATTTAAGGCTCATCAATTCTTGTGTATTTCCATCACTATGAGTCATACAAGCAGAATCACACTATTCTTTATTTTATTTCTTTGCAGTCTATGGGAGCCGGGGTAGGGATGATTCACCATTCTTGTAAACATACTTGCATCACTTAGGCTATGTACACACGATCAGATTAAAGCACAACATGTCAATTGCGCTATAAAAAACATGTGACCTTTATTGCGGGATAGGATGTACACACGTCGCTCCTTGTCACGCAACAGAATTCTTTGCAATATCGCGGTGTAGCGCAATAAATTCTGGGCACCTATCCCACAGTTCAATTTTCCCTCAATCGGCGCTTGGAATCATGGGATGAAGGAAAGGAACGCAAAGTGCAATGGGTAAAATCTCAGTTTCCCGTGGTGCACTGTGTTCCCCTTGCGTCTTCCTCGTTGCCAATAGCAACTCGCGCCTATTTTCAACAGTGCAGTGACGCACTACTTGCGAGCAATCACAACAGCGACAGCATGGATCCTGCTCTGATCTCCACTGTCGCCTTCAGCATTCTAAATACATCTCGGCTGGTTGCTCAGTATGCAATGAGCTCCGAGTCAGATGAGGACACTGAGGAGCAGGGGCTGATTGATGCCATGCAGAGCAACATCACCGCGTTGCTCAGCTCCTTCACTGATCATCTGCACACGGTGCAACGCCGTTTCTGGTCGCGAGAGATGAGCACCGAGTGGTGGAATCGCATTGTTATGCAGCTGTGGGATGACGAGCAGTGGGTACAGAACTTTCAAATGCAGAAAGCAACCTTTCTGGAACTGTGTTCAGAGTTGGCCCCTGCCCTGCAACGTAAAGACACCAACATGAGGTCAGCCATAACCATGGAGAAGCGCGTTGCGATTGCTGTCTGGAAGATGGCGACTTCTGACTGCTGCTGGTCGGTTGCAAACCAGTTTGGAGTCGGTAGGTCCACTGTCGGATTAGCCCTCTCACAAGTCTGCCAAGTCATCAATCGCGTTCTGCTACGGAGGATGGTGACGTTGGGCAATGTTCGTGAGATTGTGGACGGCTTTGCTGCCATGGGATTCCCTAACTGCGGGGGAGCCATAGACGGCACACAAATCCCTATTTTGGCTCCAGACCATCTCGCAATCGAATACATCAACAGGAAGGGCTACTTCTCCATGGTGCTGAAAACACTCGTCGATCACAAGGGGCGTTTTACGGACATTAATGCTGGGTGGTCGGGAAAGGTGCATGATGCCCGCATTTTCAGGAACACTGGTCTGTACCGGAAGCTGCAAGGGGGTACCTTCTTCCCTGATCAAAAAATTACAGTGGGGGATGTGGAGATGCCCATAGTCATCCTCGGAGACCCAGCATACCCACTGATGCCATGGCTCATGAAGCCGTACACCGGTAACCTAGATCGCAGCAAGGAGCGATTCAATTACAGATTGAGCCGCTGCAGAATGACTGTGGAGTGTGCCTTTGGCTGTTTAATAGGGCGCTGGCGATGTTTGTATGGGAGGCTGGACTTGGTGGAGGACAACATCCCTGCTGTGATTGCGTCGTGCTGTGTCCTTCATAACATTTGTGAAAGTAGGGAAGAAAAGTTTTCCCCGGGGTGGGCTATGGATGCACAGCGCCTCGAGGAAGCATATGAACAGCCAGCCACTACAAGTATTAGGGGGACCCAAGGAGAAGCTTCTCGCATAAGGGAGGCACTCAGGGACCATTTCAATGATGCCCTCCCCTAGTTAACTTCTAGGACGCATCAGGTGCACCTTATGAGATTTTCAATGTGTATAAATAAACCCACTCTTCAAATTATTTGTTACTGTTTTTATTCAAACCTAAAGGGGGGGTTATAGGTGGGTGTAGCTGCAGGTCTCTAAAAAGTAGCTCTGGGGGGGACGGGATGTTGCAGTGTATCAGGGGGATGGGTGGCCTTCAAAGAAATTCTTTGAAGGACTACGGGGTGTGGGAGGCAGACACGGCTGAACTGTATGGAGTGGAGCCCGTACATTAATCGCCTGGGTCTGCAAAGCAATCATGCTCTTGAGCAGTTCTGTTTGCTCCTTTATCACTCTTATCAGTTCGTCCCTGTGTTTCTGCCTCCTCTGTTGGGATTCCTCTCTACAGGCTCGATTCTCCCTCGCGGATTCTTGTGCTGTTTTCAGCAGGTCCTGAAACATATCCTCCCTGTTTCTTCGAGCATGCCGCCGAATGTTTCTCATGCGGTCAGCTGGGGTAGACAACGGCCTTGTGAAGGTCGAATCTAAAAAAAAAAAAATAATAATAAAGCTGTTGTTAACACATAGCCTAGACAATCATTGTAACCTTCCAGTAGCACATTCCACTGGAAGGTGCAGGGCAGTCAACATCCTATGCTTCGCTGAAGCGGACAAGGTACGCCCTAATAGAAAGCTTACTGGGGGCTAACATTCTGCACAGGGCACACAGATGGAACCCGATCTCTCTCTCCTCAGAGTGCCCCTGCCAGCTAGAATACATATGCTACATGCCACCAGTTGCAAGCCAGGACCGTATGCTGCTGCACTGTGTGCTGCCATGTTTCCCAAGGCTGTGCTTTGCAGCTGGCGAGGCACAGTATCCGTCTTTGGGGGCGTAGACACAAACGCTCTCCCATCTAACCTGAGTAGTAGGCTCTGGAGGTACATGGAGGAAACCTTTACTGACCTAAATACAGATGATTTTTTGACAATCACTGCTTGTGTTGATGCACTTCTAATGAATGCAGAGTAAAGAGCGTGCACAGCAGGGACTGAGACAGCAAGCACCCCCACCCCGGACAATGATATTTTAACAGGAGCCATAGCTGCATGAAAGAGAAACTTACTGGAACCCCCCTCTGCCGCCTCAGAGGAGACGCTGCAATTCATGTCTTGGGTGAACGTCTCAGCGGGGGTGCAGAAGAGCTCCTGACTACACGCTATTGCGCTTTCCTCCAGGTCATCCACCTTCTCCTCCTCCTCATCGATCACGTCCTCATCCTGCTCAGGTCTGGCATTCACTGGATGAGGTGGGGCCGATGTGTCCACGGGACTCTTTGCAGTGGTTGTCGGGTCCCCACTGAGGATGGCTTCTATCTCCTTATAGTACCTGCATGTAGCAGGCGCTGATCCCGAACAGCGGTTTGCCTCCTTCGCTCGGTGATAGGTTATTCTTAGCTCCTTCACCTTTGATCTGCACTGCACAGTGTCTCTATCATAACCTCTCTCTGACATGGCCCGAGAAATTATGCCAAATGTATCATAATTTCGCCTGCTGCCGCTTAGCTACACCTGCACAGCAGACTCTCCCCAGATGCTGATCAGGTCCAGCACCTCTGCCGTGCTCCAAAGGGGTGCACGTCTTCCACGACGGGCCGTCATTGCTACTGATGATCAGAGCTGCACTCCACTCCACGAGGAAGAGAACAGGAAGTGAAACAGATGAGAAATTAGAAAAACCCGGGAATCTGATCAGGGCAGGGACTGTTTCGTCACGGCCACAGAGCGGGTGGGGGAAGACCAGAGAGGACGACTTTGGAATGCTGGGACACTTCCGAAGGCCAATCATTGTGCGGTAAGCGTACACACGAGTGGAAAGGCGCAACAGCTGTTCCGCATTAACTGATACCACCCTCGTCGAGGTGGTTTTTGTATTGCACTACAACAAGGCAGTTAACGCGCAACAGCCCTATTGCACGTATGTACGCTGTTGTTGGTATCGCGCGGTAATGATTGTTAATGCGCAATAAAGTGATCATGTGTACAAGGCCTTACTAACACACTAAGAATAGTGGTGTAGCTGCGGCAGCACGGGCACAGGTAAGCAGCTGGTCATCTTGAATACAAACTTCTCTGGACCTTGTGGGTATGTACTTGGGCAGCTTCAGCTGAGCAACTACTTTTGATGCAACTGCGAAAATATCTCTTCCTGCTGGGACTCACACACACACTATAAACACACTTTGCTAGGATTTATGAGAAAAGTTATATTCTGATCTATGCCTATGAATTCATAATTGAAGTCTGGCCACTTATTAAGAACCAGATGTCTCGATTTTATAAGGACAGTCCTGATATTTGGGGCTTTGTCTTATATAAACACTTATTTTCTCCTACTCCCATCCCTATTTTTCATACTTGCTATCCGGTCAACCTTTTCTTCTACAAAATAAATGCATTATGTGCCATCTGTAAAATGGTGCCGTTTATCAGAATCTTGTTTAAATGGATTATTTGTCAATAACTGGCAACATTTGAAATATAAGAATGGAAATAATTTTTACTCTATCCTCTATTTAAATTAATATTCTATTTAGCTCCTTAACTCATTTTCTTTACTAAATTCACTAAACTAAAATAATTTTTAAATGTATTATTCTAGATGCTCCTATTCCTGCAATAGGTTCAGTTTCAACAAAGAATGTAAATCACTTAGCAGTTGCTTAAGCTTCATTGATCTCAGACATTGTTATGTTTTATGTCATACAAATAAAGAAGTAGATAAAAATAAATACTTCTGGTGGAATGAAACACAAAATGTAACATTACTTTTATTTCTGACAATTCAGAATAGCAATGCACAAAACCCCCAAATCAGAGCAAAATAAAACAGGCTGCTCCTTATATCAGTAAGACCCAACTACCACATTTACTCCAGTTGTCTGTCTGCATACTGAATCTGCTCTCATGCTTTTCTACTGAACCCTCTAACCTGGACACAACACACTCTTGCTCTTCTGCTCTTCTGCCTCTCCTTCCCTGGCTCTTAAAGTAATTCCATCAGAGTTCTAAATACATTACAGGTATGAAGTATGATTTCAATGTGACTTATGCTTATGAATAAAGTTATGCAGATGTTTAAGTGCTTTGCTGAACTTCGGCCTAGGGGGCAATCTTGTGCCCAATGAAGAAGATAGAAAAATTCCCTTTCACTTCAGCAGTGCAGGATCAGGTCCACAAAGCTGTGCTTCCCTGTAATGGAAATGAATATTTACAAATCAATACATTAAAATATAGATGCTTCTTTGGTTTGGGTTTTGGTTTTGTTTTTTTTCAATTGTTCCATTCAGCACCTACTTGTAATCCTTATCTGGAGTCATAATTACTGATTCAACCCTGTATTTTCAATTACTTCAAAGGCAATTGTATTGGGACCTTAATGAAGGCAAAAATCCCATTGACTGGAAAAAACTGCATAATCACGTACCTTCTTGTCTGTTGTCAAAGAAAAGCTCTGTTTCTACAATGTCATACTTGCTTAATTTTACATATGTACTAAGTCCCCTTGGCAATGGGACTACAATCATGTGTAAATATACGTAGGAATAGAATCATCATTTCTGTAACCTCTTTGAACTTTCTTACTTCTCTGCCTCACTTTCCTCATCTAACATATGGGGATAATTATATTTACCTCCTATAAAGTGCTTTGTGATCTACTGATGAAAAGTGCAATAAGAGAGCTATGTTTTATTATTCTATTACCATAGAATTGCAGGGTAAAATCCTGGCCCTATTGAAGGGTCCTGACTTCAATAGGGACAGGTTTTCACCTATGGAATATAGAGATGAAAAGACAGGTAATGAATTATTTCATCCTGGTCAGGAAAACAAGCAATAAGTAATTAAAAGGATTTCCTTCTACTCCCAATCTGAAAGTACAATGAAATACAAAGAACATGGAAATAGAGGCTGTGAGGGTGGTCTGTAATAGTGCTTAACTATATGTTACTACTTTCATTATTAGGTATATTTTTAAATTGAAAACATAGATTATATTTTTTTTATTTATGACCATAATTCTGTCATGCAGAAAACATGGTTCACTTCTTTTAACAAGTTTTTTTCTTAACAGTCTCAATATTTAGAGAAATTCTTAATACTTGTGTATCACTAATAAATATGTGCTCCCAAGCTCTTTGGAGATACGAAGGCAAATATTTATGACATGGTCCAAAACCTATTCAAGCCAGTGGAAAGATTCCTATTGACTTCAGTGGGCTTTAGATCTAGTGTTAAGTTTCTTCAAAAAATATGACAGACTTCTTAAAAAATTTGTTAGCTTGTTATTTTTTCTTTTTCCCCAGTAAAATAATTTAATCCACTAGTAAAACATCAGAAGATATAATATATTTTCTGAGCTCTTGAAACCCCTATCCATCACAGAAAGCAGCTATTTGGAAGTCTAATTATGTTTAATAAACAATGAGCTTCATTGATCAACATGGCTCATCCCAGCGGTTCTGTAAGAGAGATTGATTTCTGTATCTTCCTGCTCTGGGCAACATCTTTTTTTAAGTTACTACAATTTAGTGACTATGAGTTTGGGAATTCATATTATGTGTCTGTTCCTGTCATTCCAGGACAAAGCTCCCTCTGGCATCTCTTGTTTTCTTTTGATGTTTTTGCATTCAAACCTGGAATCAAGTTAAGTGTCTGTCAACTACATGCAGAGCAGTCTTTTCAATAGCAAGACCATCAAGCAGTGTGGCTTTGTAAACAATTTGTTCTGTCACTCAATTATGCACTTAAAAGTGCATGCAGATTCATTACACATTCATCAAGATACTTACAAATAACCTAATAATATTTTAAAAGATTTTATTTCCATCCTTCATACTGACAGATTTGAAGAAAAATTTCCCACGTGCATTTTAGCTTCACTCTATAAAATGCAGATTTCCTAACTGGGCTGAATCACAGTTCAGAAGGAGTACATTTTCCTGTCTGTTTATGATGGTAATTAGTAGGGTAGAGAGGGCTATATATAATATGTTCTTTTATAACACTGTTTATGTAGAACATCTTTGCTCCCAGTCTTCTCCCTTTCTCACCTCCTGCTATAGTGAATTGAGCTCCCTAGGTGAAAACTCAATTAATATACCTGAAAATAACTACTGTGTGATATTGTTCAGTATTGTATCCCGAAGAGTGCATTATGACATTGAGTTCACTGTATCTCTGTACAGAGCAAAAGCAGCCCCAAAAAGCTCCTTGAAAGAATAGAATGTGTTATATAACAAAGTACAGTTATATTCATCACAGCTAAAGAGCAGCTCCTGCACAGATCTATTTTGCTAATTTGGGTTATGTGAAATTTAAGTGTTCATATTCAAAGTCTTCTTCACCACAAGGCAGGTGAAAAGCCACATATGCACACATAGATGTGTGAACTTGCATAATGCCTCTGTCCCATTAGAATTTGCAGTTGTGATTTTTGGCAGAACAGGAGCCTCCTTTTCCCCAAAAAATTCTGTGTGAGGGGGCAGAGTAAGCATAGAAGTAGGCTCTAGTTGCTCCTGGGTTCTATTCCCACCTTGCTCTTCACTGGGCTTAATAATAAGTTTTATCTATATTATACACCTTACACTAATTAATATCTTATAATTTTACAAATGAATAAACTGGGGATTGGTGAGCGCCTGTGACATGCCCAGCTTCACACAGCAGGTTTCTAGCAGAATCTGGATTACCGCTGAACTGTCCTAAATCCAACACTTAAATCTACTCAAACCATAGTACCTTCTAGGCAAACCACTTCACCCGTCTGAACATCCAATTCTGAATCTGTAACATGAGGATAGTAATAATACATTTATTACAGAACTTATCTTCCTGCTTGCTGTGACTGCAGACAGACGTCTTCAGTTGTGTATTTATTTCAGATTTTTCTGTAGTGACTATTACTGGTTTCATTTTAGAGATAGGAAGAAGATAATTTTTAAAAGTCTGGATTTAGCAAAAGCTTCACTTAAGAAATGCAACATGGCCCAGAGCAGTAGATAAAGGTCTGGTAGTAAGAAGTTGCAAGTTCCAATCTTGACTCTGATGATGAGTGAAATCATGACCCTGTAAAAGTCAATGCAAGTTTTGCCACTGAGTTAATTTGGGGCAGGACTTAATCCTCTGCCTTGCTCTGTGATAAAAGACCCTTATACCATAGTTTCAAAAGCACAGTGATAAATTAGGTTATGGTAGTTAGGCATTTAACATGCTCAGGTTCTTTTGAAAATCCCACCATTAGTTTCCAAGAGTCACAGTTTTTGAAAGTGTAAAATATTAATTGGAGGCAACTTCACTTTCTTTATACCTAAAAGTTTATAAAATACAAAATATTAAAGAAAGCCAGTGGCAATGATGAAAATAAAATGTATGGCCTAATATCTGCCACCACTAGGATTTATCCATTAGACTCTGTAATTTGGGGAAACCCCACATACCTACAAACCCAAAAGAGTTGATGATGCCAACGTAAGTTATTAAAATAATCCTTTTAAAAACTGCCTTGTTATAGATGGATCCTGTTATGAAAGATTTTTGGGACCGGGGGCAAAAATCTGAAATGGAGTACCCCTACTCACACAACTGGAGTATTGTGTCCAGTTCTGGACGCCTCATTTCAGGAATGATGTGGACAAACTGGAGAAAGTCCAGGGAAGAGAAACAAGAATGATTAAAGGTCTGGAACACTTGACTTATGAGGGAAGATTGAAAGAGCTGTTTAGTCTGGAAAAGAGGAGACTGAGAAGGGACATGATAACAGTTTTCAAGTACCCAAAAGGTTGTTACGAGGAGGAAGGAGAAAAATTGTTCTCCTTAACTGCTGATGATAGGACAAAAAGCAATTGTCTTAAATTACGGGAAGAGAGGGTTAGGTTGAACATTAGGGAAAAAATTCCTAACTGTTAGGTTGATTAACCATTGGAATAAGTTGCATAGGCAGATTGTGGAATCTCCATCATTGGAAGTGTTTAAGAGCAGGTTAGACAAGCCCCTGTCAGGGATGGTTAAAGAGGGTACTTGATCCTGCCATGAGTACAGGGGACTGGACTCGATGACCTCTCATGGTTCCTTCCATTTTCTATGATTCTACTCTGCCAAAGTATTATTACAGTGTGGAAGCCAGAGTGGATATGGGGGTTGGAGAGCAAGCTCACACTGCACTCATCCTCCAGTGACAACTTGGCTCCTGTCCTGCAGGGATGGGACTGGCTCCCTGCTCCAGGCATTGCAACCCAGCCCTCGGGTTTACAGCCCCACTCATGTTTGGCTCTACTACTCCTCTATCAGGACAGAAGTACTGCCAGGCTGACTTTCAGTGAATAACACTACAACCTAGCATGGGGGGGGGGGTCATGATATCACTTGGCATGGGGGCCCTCTCAAATTGGGGACCTGGAGTAAACTGCCCTTTTTGCCCTACTCCCTTGAACAGCTCTGCCAGCTATTTAAAAAACTCCTGTCAAATGAAGTGCTCCCTCATTACCCAGCAGGCCATACTGCTTAGCGAGTTTCCATCATCTCACAGTCATAAACACACCCAAACTGTTTGCCTCTCATTTTATTCCATAGGCTCTCTGCAAACAGAACATGATACAAATATATTGGAGTAAGGGCTTTCCACATTGCTTTTTTCCTTCACACAACCCACCTGCTAAACAGCTGCAGCTGCTCCCTACCTCCTCTTCCTTCCACATATAGCCTCCCAATTGTACACTAGCCGAGTAATACCACCCAGGTGCTCCGAATTCCACAAATGAAAGTGGTTAATTGCTTCCAGCTGAGCCTGCAGCCTTTTCTGTGTTGCAGCAATGTCATGCCCAGGGTTCTATCACTAGCACTCTATCATGTACCCTAACAAGGATTTTAATGCATCTGTTCAGCCTCACTTCAGCCATGTTTTGTTTGACTTCCTTCTAGCATCATCTCTTCAGGCCTCCCACTTAGAAAGTAATGACGTCAAAGTGGCTTACCTTATTATAGGTACAGGTTGACCTAAGTTTGAAATAAATTTACTTATTTCTAGCACTGGTGGAGGTATAACAGTTTCATGGTAACTGCACCTATTTTTCTCCCTCCCTTTTCCTCCAAGGGTATCCACTTAAGGACTACCATGCTCCAGCCATTACCTCTCCTGAGTGGAGACCCCTGGGTCACTCCTTTCTGACTGGGTTTTTTAAGGCTGTTCAGCTCTCAGCCTTATCCTGTGACATCTTCAGCTAGCCAAACTGCCTAAACAGGACTGTGTTTGAGCTTTGCTTTCTCTCTAGGAGTTATGACCAATGGATTGGTCTCAGTTACAAGTTACAACACAGCTCCTACTAATTAAGCATATTATTCTTAAGATGAAAGCATTACAATGAAAATATATTAAAACAATAAATGAACACTAGAAAGTTTATATCATCCCCAATTCCAGCCTAGGGCTCTGGCAGGTTTTGATCCTTCAAATACCATAATTAAGTTTTCACTGTTGTTCTAAGTTCATCTTTCTTAGATCCAGAAACAGAACCAAGGCTGGGCAGATCAGCCATTTCCTTATACAGATCAGCCCATTGTTCTTAGCCTTCTGTTACAGACAATCATCCTCTCCTGGCATAGATTCAAAAGACTGGGTTTTTGCGTAATTAGAATTGGATAATTTGCATTAACCTCTCCTTAAAGATTTCCAGGAAATCCACCTAATAGCTAATTGTCCAAAAAATCTGTACTAGTATGCCACATTTTCAATATAATATTTTTAATTGACAGGTTTTACATCTGTTTGCTACAGATGTTGCATACAATCTCAGCCCACTATTCTACATAAAATTAATACAATATGACCTTTCAGGGATATTGTAGGAAATTGCCCTATTTGTCACAGCAAGGTCTGCAGGTTTTCTGCTATCTTGTGGCTTCTAGAAATAAGGCCAGTTGTGATAAAGGAGCTGCAAATTTCTATAATTTAGACAGTTTCTATAGCTACCTTTGACTATTTGTTCATGACAACTGTAAAAGTAAATATCCAATCAAAAGCAACTTTTCAGATTGAGCATCACAACTCCAGAAACCAGCAAGAGTGCACAGGTGACTCAAATCTCTTATCAGCAATGCGAGTGCTTACTTGTTCCAAAAACTCTTATTGGTTCAGATAGTTGCTGGATTGCACAAAGTGTTCTTTCAATGGCCACTAATTCTGGGCCATTCTTCCCAAATTTGATGCATATTCCACTTTGTTTTCACACATCTAATTAATTATTTTCTGATGAAATCCTGAGTGTATTTCTGCAAATATGTGCATTAAAAATCCATATCAGATGGCCTCAGAATTAGATAAGGTCATGGAAGGTAGGTACATCAATGGCTATTTGCCAAGATGGTCAAGTATGCAACCTCATGCTCTGGGTATCCCTACACCTATTACACAAGCATCTTACCACTGTCAGAAACAGGACACTGGGTTAGATGTACACCATTGTATTCATCCTGTATGACTATTCTTATGCTATTATGGCTTCAGGTGGCAAAAATATCTCGTACAACTGGAATACAGTTTGGCATCCTTGCTCACTTTGAGTAGCAACTTCCTCCATGAATTGATTAAACAGGATTTATTTTATTTTATTTTATTTGGTGGTATGAGGTAAATATTCAACTTGACTAAGGTTATCAGAAGAATCTTTCCTGCTAGTAATAAGATTATCATTCATTTTGTTGGGCAGGTGATCTTACTTTTCTTGATCATGAGAAGAAGAGAATTTTAGAAATGGTAAAAATAAAACACCCCTGAAAAACAGATCAAGTCTTGAAATAACATCCTTTCACTTTTCTATAGTCCATTTCTAGTAAACTGCTGCAACACAACTAAAAGTACTCTGACATCAGAGTAGAAGACAATTTCTGAGCACTCTGAAGGCTTTTCGTATCACTGCATTCCAGTTCAAACTTTGCTGGAGTGTTAGTCTAAAGTAAACAAAATATTTCTATCCTTAATGCACCAGTGACAGCAGCATATGCTTGAAGGAGAAAAAAATAATCTGTTTTTCAGAAGTTCTTTTCCCCCTTTTCTGTGTCAAAGGCTCAAAGGCTGTGTCAAAAGCAGACAATCAAATGGACCCTGAAAGCTTTGCCCATTGCTGTGTAATTTGTTACTCGATGCAAAACTTCTCCCTCCAGCTATAAGAGTCAGGGATGCTATTTTATTGCAGGGGCCAGATCCTCAGCTAGTATAAAGTACAGAGCTGATTTGGATAAGATGAGTATCTAGCCCATTTAATACCTAAACACTAATTATGTTAAGGAACTACAGCTTTCTGGTCACTTCTAAGCTAAGATGTCCCTTATAAAACCAAGTTCCAAAGGGGTAGTCATGTTAGTCTAGTTCAGCAAAACAAACAAGGAGTCCTGTGGCACTTTTAAAGACTAACACATTTATTTATTGCATGAGCTTTCATGGGAGAAAATCCCACTTCATCAGATGCTTGATGATGGAGATGAAGATGTATTTCTCCATCTGCAAGCATCTGATGAAGTGGGATTTTCTCCCACGAAAGCTCATGTGCTAAATAAATTTGTTAGTCTTTAAAATTCCCACTAGATTTCTTGTTTGTTTTCTTTATAAAACTACAGTGTGCACCCACCAGCAGTGTTATTGGCACAGAAATGTGAAATTTCCCTGTTTGGTCATAAAAATGCTACTTAACCACAATAGGCCAAATTTGTCTGTGATGAAACTCCATTGATTTCAACAGAGTTAGACCAGGAATATGGAAGAAAAGGCAGGACTAGAATCATCCTTTACCATTATTTAGTCTCCATGGGTGCGTCCACACTTGTAAATTAAGGTGATTTAAGCCTGCTTAAATTGACTTAATTTACTCTGCATCTACACTACAATTTCCTTAAGTCGACTTAAGCTGCTGCTTAACTCGACTTATGGAAATTTTAAGTCGACTTTATAAAACCTAGTTTAAAGTTGACTTACTGGCTATTAAGTCGACTTAAGCCAGTGTAGATGTGGCTTAGCCCTAAGTCAACCTAAAGAGTCCTCAGGGCTCCCCCACTGACCTCCCTGCCAGGGTGCTTGGCACAGCCAGAACCTGGCAATGCCCACCCACAGGGCAGGACACAGCCCTGCCCACCCCGCTCCCATACCTTGACACTGTCCCTGTCCTGCTCAGCTCCCATGTACTTTAGTACAATGGGGAAAATGCTGAGCCCCCTGGCACTTTTAAATGGGTTCCCCCCCCTCCCACCATGCACCACTCCCAGGTCCACCTAGCCCCTTGAAGTCAACTTAGGCATCCAGTGTGGACATGCTAAGTTGACAACATCGACTTTGTTAAGTCGACTTAGCAAAGTCAACTTATTTTGACAAGTGTAGACATAGCCCAAGATATTATCTTTGCCTGCCTATTCAGTTAAATATCATATCTCAGGGACTGAACTTGCTAATAAAATTCTCATTTTCTATAAGGCATGCATATCTGAGGATCTCTGCTGGCTCAGTTTTCACTCAGAGAAGACTTATTTAGTAATAAATATTTGAACATCCAATTACTTCTTATTTATAGTTTTTATTATTTTTTTCGAATATACTAAAATACAAGATACACAATAGGATGCAAAGTAAAGAGAGTTAGGGTAAAGATAGGAGAGGGGAAATGACATTTATTTTCATGATCTATGTTAATCACAGACTTAAAAAAATGTAGGCCAAATTGCTATGAATTTTTCAGGGATTCCCTTTCTACAGAATGCCAGATGTCCATTAGCGATGAGGTCAGCCTTATCACTGAGCCAGGCATCAATGTTTTGGTGGGGACTAGATTCATTGTTTTACAAACATATCTGAATATCAGAGCCACTGTGCTCTGTTACTAGGTAATCTCCAAGTATCAAGAATATATCAAAAAATGAAATTTAAGGGGAAGGGGTACAATCTGAAATTCAATATCAAATTGGTCCTTTAACCCAACTCATAGCAGAAATTCTTGATATGGTGGCCCTCCCAAAATATAGGAGCTAATGTAGCACTAAGGGAGTTATATTTCTAACAGCAGTCAGCATTTGTAAATCCCATCAGTAGTCTATGTGAGCACCAGCATATTTGAAAATATGTCTTTTGGTGAATAAGTCATAGTGTCTTGTATATAGTAGTTTATAATAATAATAATAATAATAATTATTATTATTATTATTATTATTATAGGGGAGATTTGATAGCAAACTTCAACTACTTGAAGGGGTGCTCCAAAGAGGAGGGAGCTAGGCTGTTCTTGATGGTAACAGAGGACAGAACAAGGAGCAATGGTTTCAAATTACAGCTGGGGAGGTTGAGGCTGGATATTAGGAAAAACTTTCTCAGTAGGAGGGTGGTGAAGCATTGGAATGGGCTACCTAGGGAGGTGGTAGAATCTCCATCTTTGAAGATTTTTAAGGCCCGGTTAGACAAAACCCTGGCTGGGGTGATTTAGTGGGAGTGGTCCTGCTTTATAGCAGGGGGTTGGACTAGATGACCTTGTGAGGTCCCTTCCATCCCTATTAATTATTATTATTATTATTATTATTATTATTTATTTTAAGATTAGATACAATTGTAGTCCATTGGGTCAGAGATATTTGCATACCTAGCTCTCTCTTCCAAGCAACTCTCACATTACCAATCCTTCGCAGAGTTTTTTGGGCCAGAAAATTAAAAAGATACCACTGGCTGTGTAAATCCAAGAAGCTTCTTCCAAAATAATAAAAGTCCTGGTAGTTCAGGAGTTCCCAGTGTATCTGGTCCAAACACATTTGTAAATAAATGATCACTCAGAGATATTTCCATTACTGATGATCTATAAATAACTTAAATTTATCAGTGTAAATAAGCTGTGGCACATAATTCCTCTGTTCATTTAATCCCTCCACATCAAGATTTTGCAAGATTTTACTTAAGGATAGGATTGCTCCATAGGACTTCTTCCAAATGAAGGAATGGCTGGAAAGTGAACTTTTTAGCCAAATTTGACCCAGCTTGCTTTACAGATGCTATTGTGGAAGTTCTGCAGCCATCAGACTTAGAATAATTTACATGGCACAATCAAATATTAATAAATAATTTCTACAGTTGTATTCAAAACTATTTTTAGTTGAAGTGGGAATTAGTAAAGATGCCCTGAGTAAGGTTTTTTTTTAGTAGATTGTCTCTGCTACATATCTCTAACTCTCAGAAGGAACTTTTAGATGCCCTTCTAGAAATCACAGAACTGACTCAGGTCATAAAAGTAATGGAAGTTGGAAAGATTCTTGGTGCAGACAAATTCCCAATTTTCACAAAAAGTTCTCTGACTCTTTAACACCTAGATCATGTTCAATGAGGCCAAGAATGAGTAAACTCTCCAGCCTACTTTAAGAAAAACTGTAATTTCGGTTACTCTTAAATCTGGATAAGACATTGCACTATGTAGTAATTACAGACCAATTTCTTTGATCAATTATGATGCTAGGATTTTAGCTAAAATGTTTGCTATTCCAGTGAACAAAATTTTTTCACACACTATACTCATAAATCAAGTAGGCTTCCTTCGTAATAGTCCTGTATCAGATAATTTGCATCAACTGATTGATATTATTGCCACTCCAAGAGATTCTAAAGAACACTTAATGGTCATTTCTTTAGATCTCAAAAAGGCTTTTGACCACATAGCCTGGGACAATTTCTTCCATGTGTTAGCAAAATTTGGATTTGATAAGATATTTATTGCTTGAATTAAGCTTTTAGACTCTAAATCAACTTCCAGGGTAAATATTAATGGTTTTCACCCTATTTCCATTACAAAGAGGTGTAAGGCAGCACTGTTCCCTTTCTCTTTTTTTGTTTGATTTAATACTAGAACCTTTAGTCATTTCCATCCAAGCAAATCAACATATTTATGATACAAGGGTAGGTCAGTCAGAACTCAAAATTAAGCTCTGATCAGATGATGTTCCTGTATTTGTATCTAAGACCAAGGTTATCATTCCTAATCTAACTAATATTCTCTTAATAAATTAGGATTCCTCTCAAGATATAAAATAACTGGGGTAAATCAGAAGTCTTAGCTTTTAAGAAAAATGCCGACAAAGATCTTTTCTCAAACTGGGATTTTCAATGGCAATCCTTTTATATAAAATATTTAAAACTACTGTGTCCATAAAATATTCAGGAAACCCCTAAAATAAATATAGAACCAATCATTGCCCATGTGGCTAACAATGTAGGCAGATGGGGTTTATTAATCCTCAGTTTGTGGCGTAAAATTTATATATGGGAAATGAACGTCTTTCCCAGAATTTTCTATGTCCTGAGGGGTCTCTCTATTTTTATTCCTCAAACTTATTTTTAAAAAAAATCAGTAATATTTTCAGAATGTTTCTTTGGGACACAGGCAAGAAACATAGATTGGCAATGAATAAATTGCAGCTCTCACTGTCTCTGGGAAGATTTCATTTTCCCAACTTGGAAATTATATCTCCTTTCTGTTAAGCCAAATTCTTTGTGGCTATTAGATATGACCACACAAATCCCATCTTGGGTTCTGATTGAACAAGAATTGGTATACCCTTCCCCCTTTCAGGCTTCTACTGTGAATAGCAGTTAGGATTTTGCTTACATCTATATTCCAACAGTTTGCCAACTGTCTTGCCAGATTCCCAGTAGTTTTGTTTCAAACAGAATTGATCAAGTTCAGCATTCTGAGACAGAAGGTTTTTGATTTCATATCTTAGATTGATGAAGCTCCTGAGTTTCTGGGGGGAGTGGACAGAACATAATCTTCATCCAAGACCATAATTTCCTTTGGAAGAGTATCAATTCTATGTTTTCTCTGTTTCTTTTGCAAGGTGGCATAAGGGACGATACAGCCTCTGATGAAGGCCTTAAAGGCTTCCCAAAGGATGTCAGATGAGGAGGGAGATTTGATTTTTTTAAAATCTAACTCTTTCTGGATACAGATATCTAATGATTTATCAAGCAGTAGAGAGGTATTAAATCTCTAGATTTCAGCTGGACGGCAGGGGGCGGGGGTGCATATACTCACTATGGCTGCGTCTACACTGGCAAATTAAGTCGACTTAAGCTTGGCTTAAGTCGACTTAATGTGCCCTGCGTCTACACTGCACTTTGCTTAAGTCGACTTAAGCAAGCTGCTTAAGTCGATTTAAGGAAAATAAAGTCGACTTAATGAAAATTAAGATAACTTTATTAAACCTGCTTTTTACTCGACCTAAGGCTTAATTCAACTTTCTAAAGTTGAATTAAGCCAGTGTAGCCCTGGAGTAGCCCTAAGTCGACTTAGGGCTACCCCAGGACTACACCAATGCCCTCCCTCCCGGGGGGGGCACAGGGGGAGCCTGGCATGCCCCCCAAAGGGCAGGGCATGTGGACACGGTGTGACACTGTCTGGATTTAGGGAAGCATTTATGATATTATTTTCTATGGATAT